>CAUYQG010058789.1:0-21003 GCA_963574415.1 Tarsius wallacei | reverse complement strand
AGTCAGGTCATCAGAAAGAGAGGAATGAAGCCAAAGTGCAAGGAAAAACCTTGTTTCAAGTGACCTCTAGGCCAGACAGGCAAAAGCAGAGCTAGAGATGAGGGAGATGAAGAGAAAAGCTCCTAAGTATCTAGTGGAGTTTCAGTCCCTGGTCCCTTGGGACAAACTTTGCTGCAACTTGGATGGACATAGAGTCTATAATTCTGAGTGAAATACTAAGTGAATGAAAATTGTATGCCTAACCCTGAATTGTATCCCACATTTTTAAAATAAAAAAAATTTAAAAACACATACAAGGTGTGAAAGCAAAAATAAACATAAAACTTAATATTGCATTTAGAAATAGAAATTACACTTACAACGAAACTGTAAAAATACGTCCAAATAAGTTTCTCCATATATTAATTTACTAATTTTTAAAGAAAGTAGTAATAACAGCAATATAGGCAGAAGTAAGGATCTAGTAACTAAAATCAAGGCAAGCAATAGACTTGTGCTTCATTTGTAGATGTAGGACAATGAAATGTGTAGCTGCTATTCTTCCATGCAAGCATGAAATAATATCAACATAGAAAAAAAACCCTCACAAAAAGTTGATGGCTAATATACTCACACAAAGGTTGTTCTCTTTTAACTGTTGAAATTCTTTATTTACTCTCCCTACTTATTGTTTCTTCAATGCTGTCATGCAAGTCGTTATTGGGTTTCTTTGCGCTGTTTTCAGTTTAACTTTTTCTTTTCTTAGGCATGTATTTTTCAAGTATCATTTTCTCTCTCTCTCTCTCTCTCACACACACACACACACACACACACACACACACATCCTTATTTTACAGAAGAGATTATTTTAACAAGATTTTTTAAATTGGTGTTGATATGTTTAGTTAGAATACTCATCTCTGCTGTGGCACATTTACTTGTATTCTTTAGCTAATTCTTATTTGATATATTAATTTTTTTCTGACAAATTATTTTCTGAATAGTCATATAAGGGCAGAGACAAAATTATCCTCCAGAATAAAATGTCCTTTTGTAATCCACTATTTAGTGTGAGCTCTTTTAATTATTAGGTCTTTCCAGTAAACAAATATTATTCATAGCTACTATTCAAACAGCACAGAAGTTCTCTTCATTCTAATCTCATCTCAATCAGAAGCTTCCTGTAAATGTTACTGTTTATAAGATTACATTTTAAACCCTGACTTTACTGCTTCTTTATACAAATGGTTCACAACATATACCTAATTAGAACTTATGTATATTTTTATGTATTCAAAGTGCAATTTTGAGATTTTAATTTTAGATGAGGACACTTAAAAATATTTTGTCAGCCTTACTTTATATATTTTTCCATAAGTTTCTTTTTTTAATTTTTATTTTAAAGATGTGGGTTACAAGTCGGGCGCTGTGGCTCAAGCCTGCAATCCCAGCACTTTGGGAGGCTGAGGCGAGAGGATTGCCAGAGTACAGGGGTTCAAGATCAACCTGGGCAACTTGGTGAGACCTTGTCTCTACAATAAATCAAAAAATTATCCAGGTGTGATGGTGCTTGCCTATAGTTCCAGCTACTTGAAAAACTGAGGTGGAAGGATCACCTGAGCCCAGTATGTTAAGGCTGTGGTGGCTGTGATCATTCCACTGCACGCCAGCCTGGTCAACAGAGTGAGACTCTCACTCGAAAGAAAAAAAGGAAGGAAAGAAAGAAGGAAGGAAGGAAGGAAGGAAGGATGGAAGGAAGGAAGGAAAGAAGAAAAGAAGGAAAGAAAGAAAGTAGATATGGGGTACATTTACAGATTAGGTATACAAGTGGTCATCAAACAGGTAAAGTTTGGGTTTCCCTTTGTTCCCCCCTTTGAGGGGAACAGGTACCCTTTGAGATCAGGTACCCTTATTGATGTTACGTTCTCCTCCCCTCCCTCCCCTGGAAGTTTCCTGCTACCACCAATTCCTTTCTTATAGTATTATAATAAATGATCAGGGTCCACTTGTGAGTGAGAACATGAGGTATTCAGTTATTAGTATCTGTGATAGATCACTGAGTAGTATAGACTCTAAGTCCATCCAAGTTGCTGTGAAGTCCATAATTTTGTCCTTCTTTATGACTGTGTATTCCATCATGTATATGTACCACATTTTTTTATCCAGTCCACTTTCGATGGGCAGCACAGTTGGATCTATGTTTTTGCTATTGTAAATAATGCTGCAATAAACATGCATATGCAGGTATCTTTATTCCAGAAGCAAAACCTCAATTTCTTCACCAACTCATCTTCAACAAAGCCTCCACCAATGACAGGGGAGAGGAGCATCTATTCAGCAAATGATGCTGGGAACACTGGCTGACCACATGCAGAATATTGAAACAGGGCCCCTACACAAAAAACAACTCTAAATGTATCAAAGATCTAAATGTAAAACCTTAAGCAATAAGAATTTTGGAAAACACAGAAGACATCCTTATGGAAATTGGAATAGACAACCAATTCCTTATTAAAAATCCCAGATGCCCATGCCATAAGAAAATAGGTAAGCCGGGCTCGGTGGCTCAGCCTGTAATCCCGCGCCTTTGGGAGGCTGAGGTGAGTGGATTGTCTGAGCCCGCAAGTTCGAGACCCGCCTGGGCAACTTAGCCAGACCTCATCTCTACAATAAATCAAAAAATCAGCCGGGCGTGGTAGCGCTCCGGCTACTTGGAAGGCTGAGTCGGAAGGCTCGCCGGAGCCCAGCAGATCGAGGCTGCGGTGGCCGGGAGTGGCCACTGCACTCCAGTCTGGGCAACAGTGAGACTCCAACTCAAAAAAAAAAAAGAAAGAAAGAAAGTAGGTAGATGTGGGACCTCATCAAATTGCAAAGCTTCTGCAAAGCAAAACAAATAATTAGAGTGTGGAGATAGTCCACAGAAAACAGATTTGCCAACTGTATAATCTAACAAAGGCTTAGCGTCTAGGACCTACAAGGAATTCAAATATGCTGAAAGGAAAGAAACAAACAACTCTATTAAAAAGTAGGCAAAATGTATGAATAGACACTCTCAAAAGAAGACATACAATCAGCCAACAGACACATGAAAAAATTCTCAGTTTCATTAATCATCAACGAAATGCAAATTAAAACCACTCTAAGATATCACCTAACTCCAGTCAGGATGGCCATTACCAATAATTCAAAAAACAACAGATGCTGAAGAGGATGCAGCAAAAAGGGAACACTTCTACACTGTTGAAGGCAGTATAAACTAGTACAACCTCTGTGGAAAACAGGATGGCGATTTCTGAAAAATCTAAAAATTGGCCTGCCACACAACCCAGCAATCCCCTTTCTGGAAATATACCCAGAGTGCCATGAACGTCTTGTCTGAGTCTGTTCTTGCATGTCTAAATACACACATATATGTACATATACTTGCATATATATATATACATTCATGAATGTGTGTGTGTGAGCTTTGTTATAAAGACATCTCCTAGTCTCATGGATGATCATTGTGTTTGTATTTTTCTTTCTGTTTGTTCTTTTTTTTATCTACTTATATCTTTGATTTGGAGTATATTTTAAAGAAGAGGGAACTATTTATTTAAAGTTTAAGAGTAGAATGAAAGCCATATTTCTGATCTCATATTTTACTTTCTCAAAGAAGAGGTTATAATAGTATAATCTACAAGTTTGTTAAAAAAATTAAATTACCAAGGATATTTCTGGAAAGCAGCATAAAAACCATAGAGGTACTTTGAAAGAAAGCCTGCAGTTTGAAGCTGCTGGTGGTAATTAGGATTTATCATCTGGGCCACATTCTTATTTGACTTCACACATTTTCATTTGAACACCAACTGTTACAAAGCATATGGACTTCCATAGCAATCCCATATGCTACATAATGGCTGACTGCTATCTATTTAGGATTCAAACAATGATGAGATTTCATGATTGTGAAGTAGGCCAACTTTAAACTCTTCATCTAGTTTAGTGTTTATGTTAGAAACTCTACTGTATAGAATCATGCTGTTTTGTTATGTTAGGTTTTGTTCCTTATGTACATTTGAAGTTTGAGAAGCAATGTTTAGAAAACATAATAATCTATATGAAATGTATCTTGTATTAAAATGCACGATGAAATAAATGCCCAGCCACATGTTCATCTATAAATAAGATCATTATTTTTCATATATTTGACATATGTTTTAATGGGAAATGCCAAATGATCTAAGCAACATAAATTATGGATACACAAATTACCTAAATGAAACACTATCATAATTAACATGATACAAATTACTCATATTGTTATCTGAGGGAAATTTTCCATATGAATGGATCATAATTGGAGATAACATTTCATATTGATCGCATAGTTTTAATATCAATGTTTAGATACCACTCAAACTACTTAAATACTTGAGAAGCACTGTCTAAGTGAAATGTAAAAATTTAAGATTTGCAATGTTAGATTTCAATTAATACATTCAAGATTTAAAATTATTGAAGTTTGATGGTATGGCTGTGTCTTACACTTTTCTGTTGTTCTAACATTATACTATAGACTGGGCAATTTATACATAAAAAATTCTTTATTACAATTCTGAAGGCTGTAAAGTCCAAGAGCATGGTACCGGCATCTACTGAGGGCCTTCTTACAGTATAATAACATGGTGGAGGTCTTCACATGGTGATAGGGCAAGAGTAAGCCAGCACAGGTCTCGTTTTTTCTTAGTATAAAGCTACCAGTCCCTTTATAATGGCCCCACTCTCGTGATGTATCTAATCTTACTTGTTTCTCAAAGGCCGCACCTCCAAATGCTATCAACATATGAATTTGAGAATTAAGTTTTCAATACATGAAATATGGTGTACACATTCAAATAAAAGCAGGCTCCTTTGTATAATATTTATTGATATTCAAAGATGTATGAAAGCCTATTTTCTCTCATTGCTGAAAATGTCATTTGCAGAAATGTTAGATATTTGCTTATGTTATACTGGAGTAGCTTTTATAATTTTATAAAGGATACAACTCGAATATGACAAAATGCATAAACATTTTTTATACTGTGGCAGAAAATTTCCCTAAGTAGTTTTCTTTTTTAAAAGTTTTATTTTGAATGTTTTAGAAATTATTTAAGAATAAAACGAACTTTTGGAAGAATGCTTTCTCTACAGCAAGAAAAGTATAAACAAGCAGTAAATTTACAAACTACAAAGTTTACAGATTCATCTTTTTTGCTTCTCAAAAATGAGAAAAAAAAGACTTAAAAATACTGTATTTTCAAATGTTTTAAATCTTACATAACACTGAGAAGAGTCTATAAAAATGAGAAAAAGCATTCAAGTGTATCTTTTAGAAATAAAGCAAAACTAAATAGATATTTCAGACCTTCATTTAAATTAAGTAACAGAAATTTTTAAAGTCAGTCTGTATTTTCACAGACTAATGGGACAGATAGAATCTCTTCTAGTCTTAAATTCCTCCCTTTATTCAAGTTCCAGGTCATAACTCATATGAGGGGGAAAGTCCCCAAAATAATAGCATTATCTTTTGGAGGGCAGATCCCTTGTAGTACATACAGAATTTGTTCCTCTGGATCAAATGTCTATCCAAAGTTTTTATCTGGAAATTTGAGAAGCTTATGTCATGATTTGTGGAAAAAACAACTGAGTTGTGGTAAACAGATGACTGGTTCTTCCACCATGGCAGCACATCTGTCCATATCACACTGAGTATTCAGCAGTTTTTGACCATAATTGGCAGGAATACCATGTCCCGCCCTTCCTATTCACCCCACGTTGCCTCAGTGCCATTTTTGTATGTTTGTTTCCTGGATGAAGAAAGTTCTCAAAGAAAAACGTTTTGTGGATGTGGGAAAGGTGAAAGAAAGCATGGTAGAAGCACTGAAGGCATCAAATTCATGAGTTCAAAAACTGTTTAGAGCAGTTGAAAAAAGTCTGAATAGGTGTAGTGCATCAAACAGAAAGTACTTTGAAGGTGATTGAAGTTAAAACATGTAAGAATATAGCACAATTTTTAATAAATAAATGTCGATGTTTGTTTTTAAACATTGTGACTCTGCTATGATTTCTGATGTGGTCATGTATCTAGGCATACAGTACTAAGACATTCTTTTATCCTCACTGATTGTACATTGTAGCAGTGATTGATGTATGCATGTGGCACGCTGCTGTATTAGCATATTAGATAAAGAGCAGAAGGACTTAATATTCTCAGGAAAGAACAACTGCATTAGACAAAGACTACAAGTAAATGAAGAAATTACTATATAATGCTTTTTAGAGGCATACGCAATGTCATTTAAATCATAAAAATATAATCTTGGCAGAAGTCACTAATAAATTGATGACAGTAAAAAGTACACAGCTAATAAAATTGAAAATTGAAAAAAGAGTGATTACAATTTTAGCCTATTAATTCTGGGACCTGAAGGTTTCTCTAAATTATTTTTTCTGTGTAGTTTTTTAACCTGCACAGTTGGAATGCCGATATTTACCTCATAGAGTAGTTTCAAGAATCATATAAGCGAATACATAGTATGCTGAGGCTAGAGCATGGGAAATCATGACTGTTTAATAAATTGCATTGCCTCTCTTTTGACTTCACACAACACCCTGTTGAAACATATATGGAAATTAGAGGGATTTTTTTTTAGAGAAAAAATTAGGGCAATATTAAAAGGAAGAAGAAATTTAAAGGAATTGTGCACATCTTCAATCTTTATCATTGAGTCCCCAGAATCAAGAACAATGCCTAGAACAAAATACATGCTTAGAATGTTTTTACTGGATCAAAACACAACTTTGGTCCATTTTTATATGCAAGTATGATAAATTAATATTTGGTGTACACATATCTTCAATGAGAACCTTTGAAAACACATATTAAAAATGTACAAAAATTTATTTGAAATTTATTTTTAACTGGTATTAAAAGGTCCAGATTATATTTGATCAATAATAAAGTATTTATTAAACAAATCTATAGAATAGCAATTCTAAATTGGGACTAAACTTATATTTCAGAATAATATTAAATAACCCTTGGTATTGGTAATGATAATTTCTAAATCGCAAAAAAAAAAAAAAAAAACACAACTGAAAAATTTGAATGAAAATACCACTGGAGTAAACATATATATTAAATGTATAGAGAGAAAAATTTAAGTGAGATCCAGAAAAATGGGGATACACAGAGTTTTATGGGAAAGACTTGGTGTACCTTTTTAAGTTACTTAATTGAAAATGTGTAGGAGTTTTCATGTGGATGCTACCATATTTCCCCATGTTATTGCTCTACTCACAGACACACACCCATGCACATTTATCCTACATATTTTACTACTGTAAAGATTATGCATGTACCATTATAATTTCTGTCTTGGGTTGGTTCACTAGAAATAGTGCCTGAGAGGGAGTTAAATGCATGTCATGTATTAAACCAGGCTGTTAGCAGTAAGGAAGCATGGGTAGTAGCATTGGGCATGAGGTGCTGTTTAACAAGAATAAGGATTTATCTAGAATCTAACTTTGGACTGGCCCCAAAGTTACTTTAAAACAATAATTGCATAGCAGAGTTGATTCCTTCTTGAGATAAGGGAACAGACTTTTAATTCCTTTGTCAGTGAGTTAACTTGAGCTACCCCTGGCAGGGCATGGAAAGGAAGTAAAAGACAGATCCTTCTGGAAGAGAATGTCCATGTTTACCTGACGGCCATTCTCCAGTTAATGGAACAACTGTACTCATTAGGCACAGCATAGCAGCTGGAGATGTGTGTAGTAGCCTGAAAAATAAAATCTGGGTGGGACACCAAGAGTTTCCATTATAATTTCTATTTTATTTATGTCTTGATGATGTATTAAAATATATTAATTGTATGTGTTTGTTACTATTGACTTGATATAATCAATTATTTTTAACTCTAATTTAAGAAACCTTTATGATCTCTGTCTAGAAAAGCATGCTATTTGCAAAATATTCAGAATATCAAAGACCATTTGTTTCTCAAATTTTTTAATTGACATATAAAATTATATGCATTTACTGTGTATAACAGAATGTTTTGAAGCACTGTAGTATATATACATTGTAGAATGAAATCTAGGTAATTAACAAATGCATAGTCTTACTTAGTTATACTTTTTGTCCTGAGAACACATGACTATCCACTCTCTTAGCAATTTTTAAGAATTCAATACGTCATCATGAACTACAGTTACTGTGCTGAATAAGATAACTCTTAAACTTATTTATCTTAACTAACTGTAATTGCCTTCTTTAATTAACATTTCCTAAACCACTGCCTGTAATCACCCAAGTCCCTGAAAACTATCTCTCTACATCCATGAGATCAATATATTTTTTCAGACAACACATATCATGAGATTATGAGATATTTGTCATTTGATGCCTGTCTCAGTTATAGTTATTCCTCTATAACTAGGTGTTCAAGGGTTTTTATCAAGAATAGATGCTGTCTTTTGTTAAAATACTTTTCTGTGTCTAGTGATATAATCATGTGATTCTTGTTTTTACATCTGTTGATGTATTTAATTACATTTATAGTCTTGTAACTGTTAAACCAGGCCTGCATCCTGGGGATGATGAACCTACTTGCTCAACGTGGATAATTTTTTAGATGTGTTGTTGGATTCGATTTGCGAGACTCTTATTGAGAATTTTTGCATCTATGTTCATCAGGGCTATTGGCTTATAGTGCTATTTCTTTGTTGGGTCTCTGTCCATCATATTAGTGTGATGCTAGCTTCATAAAATGATTTGGGGAAGTAGGGAGGGTTCCATCTCTCTTGATTACCTGGAATACTTTCAATAGGATTTGATATAAGCTCTTCCTTGTATATTTTGTAGTATTCTGCTGAAAAACATCTGGACAAGGGCTTTTTAAAAATTTTTTATTGTTGGTAGTTTTCTTATAATGGAGTCAATTTTCCAGGTTGTTATTGGTTTATTTAGGGTCTCAATTTCTTCTTGTTTCAAACTTGGAAGGTTGTATAATGGCATAAAGTCCTCCATTTTGTCTAGTTTTTTGAAATTTTTACCATTCGGTGTGCATAGTAATCTCTGATGATCATTTGAATTTCTTTGGGAATAGTTAAAACTTGGTCATTTGCATTGCTATTTGTGTTTATTTGGGCTTTTTGTCTCTTTTTCTTGCTCATTCTGGCTAGTGGCCCAAATATCTTATTTATTATTTGAAGTAACCAGTTTTTTGTTTCATTGATTTTTTTTTTCTATGATATTTTTGTCTTCTATGTCCTGTATTTGGACTTTTACTTTGGTGATCTGTATTCTCCCACTGAACCTAGGGTTTTGGAGGTCTTGTCTTCCCAGCTTCCTTAGGTGATTTGTTAGTCTGTTAACTCATGATCTTACTATTTTCTTGATGAGTGTTCACAGAGATATAAATTCTCTTTTTAGTAGTGCTATAATGGCACCCCAGAGGTTTTGGTAAGATGTGCCTTTGTTTTCATTTGTTCCCAGGATTTTTACATTCCTGTTTTGATTTCTGTGTTGATCCAGGAGTTGTTCATCATTGTACTGTTTAGTATCCATGTCTTTGTTTTGGGGAAATCTTGTGAGTGGTGACATTTATTTTTATTTCACTGTGGTCTGAGAAGGTGCATAATATTATTTTGATTTTGTGGAACTTGTTTGTACTTGATTTATGGCCAAGGATGTGGTCAATCTTGTAGTATGTTCCATGTGATGGTGAGTAGAATGTATAGTCTATAGTTCTTGGGTGGAGTAGTCTGTAGGTGTATATTATGTCCATTTGGTCAAGCATGAAGTTAAGGTTCCAGATCTCTTTATTAATTATTTTGCCTTGATGATCTATCTAAGGTTTTTAGTAGGGTATTTAAGTCCCTAGTTATGATAGTGTTAGAGTCAATATTCTCTTTAGTTTACTTAGTAGTTGCTTTATAAATGCAAATGCTCCTTTGTTGGTGCATATATATTTAGGATGAATATTTCCTGTTAACGGTTTGAAATTTTTTTACCCTTATGTAATATACTTCTGTATCTTTTTTAAATTTTTGATAGCTTGGCAATTGTTTTGTCTGATCTTCAAATTAGGGCTCCTGCCTTCTTTTGTTTTTTATTCTCCTGAAAGTTTGTTTTCATCCTTTAACTTTGAGTCTGTGGGTGCCCTTTGTAGTGAAAAGGGTTTCCTGAAAGAGCATGTTGTTGGATCATTTTTTAAAAATCCAATTTGCCATTTTGTTTTTTTCAGTGGTGCATTTAACCAGTTGGCATTCAGGCTGATTATTGAAATGTGAGCATTTACCCCTGACATGAGGCATTTATAAGGCTGTTTTGTTTTCTTGTAACTTTGGGGTTGATATTTGTATTGTTTTCAATTTTGCAGTCACACAGTATGCTGTGTTGTTTCTATATTTTTCTGTATTCTTGGGAAGTGCATAGATGTTCTTTCTTCTTTTTATTTCCTTCTGTGCTCAACACCTTCTTGAGTATCTCCTGTAGAGCTGATCTATAAGTAACACGATCTTTAGGGATGGGATGTCTAGGAAAGATTTTAATTTTCCATCACTGATGAAGCTGAGCTTGGCTGTGTAGAGAATTCTTGGTTGAAATTGTTTCTCTTTGAAGATTTTAAAAATTGGACTCCAGTCCTTTCTGGCTTGTGGTGTTTATGCTGATAAGTCTGCTACTATTCTGATTGATCTTCCCTGATAGGTAGTCTGACCTTTCTCTCTTGCTGCCTTTAGCATTTTTTCTTTTGTACCTACTTTGTGTAGGTGAATTACTATGTGTTTAGGGATTAGTCTTTTCATTTGATATCTTTTGGGGGTTCTCTGAATCTCATGTGTTTGGATGGCCACGTCTCTAGTGAGATGGGAAAAGATTTTCTGGATAACCCCCTGAAATACTTTTTCCAAGGTGGTCCCTGTTTTTCTTTCTTCTTCTGGGATACCGATCAGTCAAAATTTTGGCCTGTTGATATCATTGCACATCTCTTGGAAGCTTTATTCTTTGTTTCTGAGTTTTCTTTCTATGTTTTTAATAGATAGGGTTAATTCCATGTTTTGTTCTTCAAGCTCTGAGAGTCTTTCTTCTGCTTGGTTGATTCTGCTTTCCATCACATACCATAGACATGTAGGTTAATTTGTCCATAACTCACTACTCACACAAGGCTCTACTGTCAACTTTTCTTCTATTGGGAACACAGATATTATTTTGACGTACCAATTTCATTTTCTTTGGGTATATACCTATTTCTCAACTGCTGTTGGGCAACAAAGATGATGCTGAATGGAGTGTGACATGACACTCTGAAGTTCTTTTGGGCCAACACTGAAAGGAATTTCAGAAGAGCCAGTACTGTTTGAAAACAGAACTTATTAGAGAGAAAGGAAGAGAGGCATGCTGGAGAGACATGGGTGGAGGTCTTGAAAGAAATACTGTTTTCTTGTCTTTGTCAAAAAGCTTTTTATACTTGTACAATGACTACTAGGCTACGACCTAAGTGGTGAGCTGCAGGTATGAGTTTTGATTGCCATCTCTCAACTTTGATGAGCTGAAGTGGTGGGTTGCAGATGTCTGGTCATGAGTTCTGGCTACCATGTCTCAAACCTCTAAGGTCACAAGGACCTATGACTTTCTAAATAATTAAAGTTATTAGATTTGGGCTAGTTCTTTTTTTGTTATATTATTGTGTTTGTGTTTTGAGTAATTTCTTTTGTTTCTGTAATTTGCTGCTCAGGTAAATCCACATTCCAGTCTGCAAGGTAGTCAGATCTGGCATGCCTGGTTGGTCAACTTTACCTCAACTTTTTCACTTTGGTCTGGTTTATCTAATACCATATTAAATACTAGCAGTGATAATAATAGGTTTGATTTGTAACTTTTTAAACTGTCAGTTGTAATGATGTGAATATTCTTTATTGTGCTCATGACTATTCTCTAACTTCTAATGCATTAATTGCTTATAATGAAAATTTGTGCACTAAAGTAACTATTTCTTTTTCTTATAATACTTAGTGTAGATTCATGGTAGGCATCTCTTATCAGAAAAATAATTTCCCAATTCTAGTTTGTCCTTGTTTTTTTTTTTTTTTTTGAGTCAGAGTCTGACTCTGTCACCCAGACTGGAGTACAGTCATGATCATGGCCACTGCAGCTTCCACCTACTAGGCTCAGACAATCTTTCTTCCTTAGCCTTCCAAGTAGATGGAACTACAGGTGTGCATTACCATGCCCAGCTTATTTTTTTATTTATTGCAGAGACAAGGTCTCACCAAGTTGCTCAGGCTGGTCTCAAACCCCTGAGCTTAGGCAATCTTCTCGCTTTGGCCTCCCAAAGTGCTGTGACTACAGGCTTGAGTCACTGTGCCTGGCCTCTAATTCTAATTTTTTATTGTGTGTGTGTTTGTGTGTGTGTGTGCCCTAAATAGATTTTTATCTCATCAAATATTATATTGTCTCGGTTTTTAATATATGAATATAGGAAATTTTGTAATGCATTGTCTGAAATGATAGCAAGCTTGCATTCCTCCAAAGTGTACCGGTTCGTAATTGGTAGCTGTTCATTTTCATGTTCTGGAATAAAGCAAACAAGTAAACAAAAAAATAATGGCAAAAACTAATGAGTTGAAAACTAGAGAAAGAGTTAACTAAGTCTATGAAGCAATAATGAATACTAATAGGTATGCTCAGTATTTCTATGTTCTTGAGTCAATTTTATTTAATATTTTCTAGAAATGTATCAGTTGAAAGTTATATACAGTTTTCACTCAAAAACTTTCATCTCTTTTCTAAAAGTAGCCAAATTTTTACACTTTTAATAGCATTGCTATGTTTTCATAAACACAACTTGTTTTTTCTAAGCATTATCGTATTTTCTTTTTAAAACAATTATGTGAGTGAAACTATAAAGTATATAGTTCTTTGTGTGAAGAGTTTATTTTATCCTCCTTGTTTTGTGATAATTTTCCTTGCTATTGCTTATAGCTAGAGTTTGTTCATTATCATTTCTGTGTTTAATAAGATGTGAATATGAACTATCTTTATGAATGTTTATTGCGCTATTGTAGCTGGATTTTTAATAAAATTTCAAATCACTCTATAAAAAAGATACCTGTACACATATGTTTATCACAGTCTTGTTTACAATAGCAAGAACATGGAACCAACCATGTTGCCCATCAAAAGAGGACTGGATAAAAAAAGTGGTGCATATAAAAAATGGAATATTACACAGCTATAAAGAAGAACAAAATCATGAACTTCGCAGCAACCTGGATGGAATTAGAATCTATAATACCGAATGATCTTTCACAGAAACAGAACTGTATATCAAATGTTCTCACTCATAAGTGGACCATGAACAACTACTATAAGAAAAGAATAGACAGTAGCAGGAAACTGTGAGGGTGGGGTGGAAGGTGAGGAGCAGGTGGGAGTTACAGTAGTCGAAATCTGCCTGGGGAGGGCACACCTCAACAACAAGGGTAACTGCATGATAAATATTTGTGTACCTAACCCTGAACTGTACCCCACAATTTTAAAATTAAAAAAATAAAATAAATAAAATGTCAATTGGGTCAAGATGATTGTCGGCGCTGTTCAGATCATCGATACCTTAACTGATGTTCTGGCTACTTTATCTACCAATTACTGATCATAGGTTCTTGAAGTTCCCATCTAGGATAGTAACTTGTCTTTCTCGTTTCAGTTCTATAGTTTTTGCTTTATATGTTTTAATATGTTAGGTGCAAAAGGCTTGGGATTGTTA
The DNA here is from genome assembly GCA_963574415.1 of Tarsius wallacei. Lineage (NCBI taxonomy): Eukaryota > Metazoa > Chordata > Mammalia > Primates > Tarsiidae > Tarsius > Tarsius wallacei. The sequence continues at coordinate 7,228 of CAUYQG010058789.1, read as the reverse complement.
ATATGATTACTTCCGCTTCCTTTTGAGTTAAATGGAACACCTCTCTTTTTTTTTTAACTTTTATTTCTTTTACTGTTGTTTGAGGTGAATTTTCTTTTTTTATTTTTACTTCTTTTTTATTTTAAAGATGTGGGGTACAATTAAAGGTTAAGTATACAAATGTTCATTATGCAGGTGCCCTTGTTGATGAGGTGTGCCCCTCCCTCCCCTGGCAGTTACCCTCAACTGACAACCCCACCCCACCTCCCCTGGCAGTTTCCCTCTATTGCCAATCCCTTTCTTATAGTATTATGATAATTGTTCCAGTTCCACTTATGAGTGAGAACATATAGTACTCTGTTCTTTGTTTTTGTGATAGAACACTGAGAATGATAGGGAACACCTCTCTTTAGCCTTTAATTATAAACAAAAGCTTTCTTTTTATATTTAGGGTGGATTTCTTATTTACAGTATATAGTTGGAACTTGTTTTATTTTATCTATTCTGACAATTTGTCTTATTCTGACAAATATTTATGCTATGCATAATTAAATTGATTATTGATATAATTGGGTCTTGATTTTACCCCACTGCCTTTTATTCTGCTTCTCTGCTTTTAATTTTTTTAATAGTATAATTCATTTTTTGTTCTCTGAATAAATTAATTATATTTACTTGAATAGTTTTTAGTAGTTGCTCTAAGGTATACCTTATTTATTCTTTGCTAATCTAGTTCTAGTCCACTTTCAAATAACACTTCTCTGCTTAACATGTATTGCTGATATCTTTGAACAGCTTTTTAATTCCTCCATTCTATCTTTTGTGACATTGTTCTCAATAATTTTATCAACAGACTAAAATCATATAATATATTGTTACTGCTACTCCTTAATTCAAATATGTATCATTTTTATATAACTGAGAATAAGAAAAATATAAAATATTTTATTTTACCTTTATTTACTTCTTCATCAACACTCTTCCTTTATTTAGGTAGAATAATTTTTCTGTCTTATATTATCTTTCTTCTGCCTGACAACTTCATTTATTATTTCTTGTAGGGCAGGTCTACAGCTAATGAATGTACTCAAATTTTATTTATCTGGGAAAATATTTGTTATCTTTATTTCTAAAGAAAATTTTAATAAATATAGCACTTAAGGCTATTATTTTTCTTTCAATACTTTAAATATTTGTTCATCTTTCTTCTTGCTTACATGAATTCTGATGTAATTTTTATATGTGTTCTATAGGTATTACTTTTCTGCCTTAAGTAATTTTTCAAAAATTCAAATATCCATTTGGTATTATCTTTCTTCTGCCTGAAAACTTCCAACATGTCTGTTGAAAAGTAATCTTTCAGCTTTTATGTCAGAACATAGTCTTTATTTTGTCATCAGTTTTATGGTAAATTGAAGTAAGAATCACCATTTTGACCCATGTTGTTATCATACTGAGTTACTTCCATTTATTTAAATTTCTTCTATGTATCACTCTTCCAAAGTGTACATTTGTTATAAATTAGCTGACTACACATATATGAATCTGAATTTACACAGTCTATTCTTTTCCTTTGGTCAATATTCTTATTCTTTTGCCAATATCACAGTGTCTTAATTAATATACTTTGTAGTAAATTTTCAAATAGTATGAATCCTTCTATATTGTTCTTATAATTCATATATCCTTGACTATCTTAGTCCTTCATAATTTTTTAGAATTTTTGGAATCAGATAGCACAACTTAAAAAACAGTAAAATGAAATTCTAAGATTTTGATCTTGGAGAAGTTTTTAAATTTGTTATATTTTATTTTATTATCATGTCTATTTTTTAATCATTTATCTGACATTGTAATAGAATTAGAGGAAGTTGCAAAAGTAATACAATGGGTTCCAATGTGTTCTTCATTCAGTTACTTTTTTGTAATACTTTTATTGGTACAAAATATTAGCTAGACTATGAACCTTATTCAATATTTCTCCAAATTTTTGCAATAACTAATGTGTGTGCACTTTATGCAATTTTGGTCACTTGGGTAGAGTTGCATAGTTATATTGGTACAAAAATATTAACTAAAGTACAGGCCTTATTCATATTTTTTCAGGTTTTACTAAAATTAATATGTGGGTGTTTTTATGTAATATTGTCACATATATACAGTTGTGTAGGTACCATTATAATTAAGATGCAAAATTGTTTCATTGTCACAAAATAACTCTTTTTATATAGCCATATCTCCCATGTTGCTACTCCTGGCAATCATTGATTTGGTCTCTATTTGTGCAATTTTATGTCAAGAATGTTATACAAATGGAATTACGCACCATGTAAATAACTGACATGTTCATTTTTCCCTTGAAAATAATGTCCTTAAGAGACATATGTTTTTCTGTGTCAATAATTGATTCTTTATTTTGTATTGTTGAATTGTATCTTTAGTATTGATGTATTACAATTTAGCTATTTACCTACATTAGGTATATTTTGATTGTTATGTTTTTCAAATTAAAAATAATGCTGCTGTAAATACTCATGTACAAGTTTTTCTGTGAAAAACAGTACTCATTTATCTGGGATAAATGCCCAGGATTGCAATTGCTTGGTTCTATCTTATGTGCAGGTTTTTTGTGGAAAGGATTTTATTCAAGTATTGAATTTCTTTAAAAGTTACAAATGTAGTAATTTATTCTCTTTACTCTTTTTTTAAGATGGGAAAAGTTATTTTTGTAGGGATTCATCTCCTTGTTTTAAATGATCAAATTATTGTTATAACAGGATTGTAATTTCCTTTCAGAACTTATTTTTACTTATATTGGATTTTTTAAATCTTGCTACTACATTTCCTTGTGTATTAGGATAGTGGTTGTACATGTTTTATTCTTATTATAGTACTTACTCTGAAGATGAAAACATGCATCTTTAAATATTCAAATGGAATATAAATTATTATTTTAGCCCCTTTAAGGAAAGTGCAATTATCTTAGAACATTTAACTCTATTTTCCTTCCTCTTGAATGGCATGATGGCATCGTACAATATACTTATCTTTACATTATAAACTCAAAATATCATTATTACAATTATTTATAGAGTCAATGTTTATTTATATGTACACATTTTTTAACCTTTTTAAAACCATTTTTTACTTTCTATCTGTGTTATTATTTTACCTCTGAGTTTCTCTCTAAAATCATGGGTTTCTGTGCTGCCCTCCCCACTACCACAGAAAAAAGAAAATTAGTTTATTCGAGAATGTGAATTCACTATCTACTAAGCCAGTTGATATTTGTCGTCGTTGTTGTTGTTGTTGTTGTTTTTGGTCTGAAAATATCCATCTCATTTTTATTGCTGAGTTCTATTTTTCTAAATGCAGCATTTTGGGTAAACACATATCTTTCACAGTATTTTTTTTTTTTTTTTTAGAAATTATTCTATGCCTCTGGCTTTTACTTTTTATTATTTGAGAAATTAAGCAAGCTTTTCTTTTTGCTTTTAATGGTAGTATGCTTTTTCCTCTGGTTATTTTAGAGATTTATTTTTGTTTTTCAAAGCTTTTTATAAGTCTGAATATGATGTTCTTTTTGTCTATGCTGCTTTGGTATTGTTCCATTTTGGGTTATAGTCTTTGATATGTGTTATCAGTTATAAGTATCCTCAGCTATTTCTCTTAGCATTTTTTCTCTATTTTTAAACTTTCTGTATATGTATCTCAGACCTTTTTTTATGTCCTCTGTGTATCATATACTTTTTAAATTTTTCCTTTCATCGGTTGGATATTTTACTTTAATTACCGCATATTGTATCATTTGCATTCTAATGTTTGCCTATTTTCTTGATAAACCCATATATTGAGTTCTTAATTTCTATTTTCATTTTTTTCTGGTTTACTCTTTGCCAAAATGCATCCCCACATCGGGGGTCCAATTTCAAGGGATTTAAAGGGGACACATATCCAAACTCCATCAACATGTAAGTCAGCTCAGTCAACCCATGGAACTGTGAGATATAAACAATAATTGATTTTAGCCATTCAATTTTGTGATTTTTTTTTTTTTAGAGGTGAGAAAGAAGGAGTTTATTAAGAAGACAAAAAATCTCCTAAGTGGGAGGGGACCTTAAAGACTATTGCTCATAATTTATTTAATAGAGCAATAAATCATACAAACAGATTGTTGAACCTAGAATGAAATACTGTCATAAAAAAATACTAAAAATCTATTGCTGCATTGGATCAAAGTCTAAGCTTCGGGTGGTACCAGGAAAAGACTGAAAGATACTATTAGTAAACACTTAAAAGATGATGAAGAAATTGTTTTTTGAAATGGAGCTCTTATGTACTAGCAAAACAATTAGCAAAATTGTCACAGAGCTGGAAGATGAAAGAAATATCTAAAAAAAATTTGTGCATTATGGAGTTCCAAGTCTAATGTTTAAAATGTTGATGGACTTCACTTATTTTATATATTAAAAATGTTTTCAGGCAGAATCCAGGTGAAATATAAAGAAAAAGTGATTTTCTTATTCCTAGGCTTTCCAGATGACAAAGTAGTCTCAGTGGAAAAAACAAAATGGCCTTAGTGTATGGCTCAAATCTAGGGCACTGCTAGGAAAATATGGTTTTATGGTAAAATTAAGATTTATTGTTAATACCTTGGAAAAATTCAAGATGTTATCTCTTTGTCTGTCTTAGGCCAAAACATTTCTAAGAATCCTAAGGGTAGTGGAACCTGGATCTGCTTACATACCCAATTGCACTTGCAATACTTGAGAAGTGATTCACAACAGCTTCAGGTGTGACACAGGGTAGACAAGTTCTTGTCTTTGAAAAAAAAAGTGGAAGTGCATTTAGTCTAATAAAGGTGAGTGGCATACTACACACTGATAAAAAGGGAATAAAATCATGTTCTTTGCAGCAACATGGATGTGGCTACAGGCCATTATTCTAAGAGGATTAATGCAAAAAACAGAAAATAAAATATTGCATGTCCTCATTTATAATTGGGGGTTAAACATGGGTACACGTGAAGATAAAGATGTAAACAACAGTCACTCAAGACTCCAAAAGAGAGGAGGGAGGAAGGGGCTTAGGGTTGATAAACAACTTATTGAGTACTATGTTCACTATTTGGGGGATAGGTTCAATAGAAGTCCAAATTACAGGATTATAAAATACACCCAGGTAACAAACCTATACATGTACCTCGTGAATCTAAATTATTTTTAAAGTGCCTTAGGAAAGGAAAGGCATTTATGGATGCCTATGATTCTCTTCAGTTATACAGTGATAGTAGATCTATTTTAACAAAATTAATTTTTAAACATTACAAAAAATAACATTTATATTTACATGACTTAGAAATGCAAGGAAGCTGAGATGAGTGGATTGCCTGAGTCCGCGGGTCGGAGACCAGCTTGGGCAGCTTGACGAGACCTCATCTCTACAATAAATAAAAAATTAGCCAGGCGTGGTAGCGCGCCTGTAGTTCCAGCTACTTGGAAGGCTGAGGCGGAAGGATGGCTGGAGACCAGCAGGTCGAGGCTGCGGTGGCCAGGAGTGGTCACTGCACTCCAGTCTGGGTGATAGAGTGAGACTCCAACTCAAAAAAAAGGAAAGAAATGCAAGGATATATATTTTGCTTGTTTTAAAATTCTTCAAGAACATTATTGCCCCAGTAAGAAAAAGAGAAACATTAAAGATATAGAATGTCAGAAAATGTTTCCAAACAGTTCAAGAATCATAATTTAAAATTTTAAACTGGCTTTTTTGGGAAATGTTATAAATGTCAATTAAGATTTTTGTTGTTGTTGTTTTGGTTTGTTTTTATTTTGTTTTAATTATGTTAATGGGTTTAACATTCAACTAAGCCCTGAGATGGTGGTGTCTCCTTTTTATTAAAGATGATATTTTCTAGCCTATTATCACTATTTTATTTTATTTTGCATAAATATATATATATTCATTATGAAAGTAAGTTAAACATATTGCAAAAAAAAATGGCCATAATCCACAACTTAAAAAAAAAGTATTGATGAGTAATTTTTTTGCAATCTATATGTTTAATGCAACCACAAGAAATAAAAAGTAACCTAATTAACTTCTAATAAAATAGCATACATAATTTATCATAAAAGCCTATTATTTGCTATAAAATTAGAACATTATCTTAGAATTATTGGTGTGAATACGTTTTTAAAATTATATGCCATGTAGTCTTAAAAGAAGCTAATATTTCTATAAAACTGGAAATAAAGATAATCATAATTTTCATGTAAATAAAAACGTAGCACATTTAAAACAGACAGAACCGGCCTCCACCCGCGCAGCCGTGTCTGAGCCGAGAGGGCCCGGGACCGCAGCCCCGCCTCCACTGCTTCCCATCCGCGGCCACGCGTGTCTTCAGACCTGTCCCAGCAACCAATTAAAACATGGTGGATTACTCTGAAGTTCTAGGCGTGCAGAGACATGCCTCACCCGAGGATATTAAAAAGGCATACCGGAAACTGGCATCGAAGTGGCATCCAGATAAAAATCCTGAAAATAAAGAAGAAGCAGAGAGAAAATTCAGACAAGTAGCTGAGGCCTACGAGGTGTTGTCAGATGCTAAACAACGGGACATCTATGACAAATATGGCAAAGAAGGATTCAATGGTGGAGGAGGTGGAAGTCATTTTGACAGTCCCTTTGAGTTTGGCTTCACATTCCGTAACCCAGAAGATGTCTTCAGGGAATTTTTTGGTGGAGCGGACCCATTTTCGTTTGACTTCTTCAAAGACCCATTTGAGGACTTCTTTGGGAATCGAAGAGGTCCCCGAGGAAGCAGAAGTCGAGGAACAGGTTCATTTTTCTCTGCCTTCAGTGGATTTCCATCTTTTGGAAGTGGATTTCCTTCTTTTGACACAGGCGTCCCATCATTCGGGTCGCTGGGTCATGGGGGCCTCACTTCATTTTCTTCCACTTCATTTGGTGGTAGTGGGATGGGCAACTTCAAATCGGTGTCAACTTCTACTAAAATAGTTAATGGCAGAAAATCACTACAAAGAGGATTGTCGAGAATGGTCAAGAAAGAGTAGAAGTTGAAGAAAATGGCCAGTTAAAGTCCTTAACGATAAATGGTAAGGAGCAGCTGCTACGCTTAGATAACAAGTAATTCAACGCACGCATTTAACAGAAACGTTAAACTATAACAACCACCATTTGAGGATTAACAGAAACATTTTTTTGAAGATTTCAAATGAACTTAACTTTC
>CAUYQG010058787.1:0-20159 GCA_963574415.1 Tarsius wallacei | reverse complement strand
ATTATTGTATATTCACCCATACTCAGTGATCTATCACAGAAACAAAGAACAGAGTACCATATGTTCTCACTCATAAGCGGACCTTGAACAATTATAATACTGTAAGAAAGGGATTGGCAGTAGTGGGAAACTGTCAGGGGAGGGGGGTGCGATTGGCAGTTGAGGGCCACTGCTAGGGGAGGGAGGGGCGTACCTCATCAACAAGGGTACCTGCATGATCAATGTTTGTATACCAAACCCTGAATTGTACCCCACATCTTTATAATAAAAAAATTAGAGATGTCATGCCCCTTTACCACTACATAATTCAAGGTATGTTTCTTAAGAACAATGACATTTATTACATAACCACAGTACAATGATCAAAATCAAGAAATATAATTTTGATGTAATTCTAGTATCTGTTGTTCTCAACTTTATGTCTGTGTGTACCCATCGTTTAGCTCCCAATTATAATAAGAGAGAACATGAAGTATTTGGTTTTCTGTTTCTGCATTAATTTACTTAGAAGAATGGCCTCCAGCTGCATCCACGTTGCTACAAAGGACAGAAAATGTTTAAATTTAGTCAGAATAGAGAGCCAGTTACAGAAACCCAAGAACCAATTTAGAAGACTCATGTTTAAAATTCTGTTCCTCCAGAACTATTCTCAGTACCAAAATCTGTATTAGCCTATGTTCTCAAGAGAAAACAGAACCAAACTCCAACTGGAAATTTTATTTATGACTACATGAGCATTCAAATAAGGTCAGGAACACATTATAATCCACTGAATAAGAATCTATGAGCATACAGAGAGAGAGAGAGAGGGAGATTGACTGATGGATTATATGGCATTGGCTCATAGGGCCAAGAAGTCCAAGATCTGCAGTGAGCAAACTGGAAATCCAGGAGAGCCAGTGACATAGTTCAGTGTCAGTCCAAGGCCTGAGAACCAGGAGAGCTCATGGTGTAAATTTCCTTCTGAGTTACAATTTAAAGGCAGGAGAAGTCTGATGTCACAGCCAAAGAGAGTCAAGCAGAGAAAAAAAGACTTTCTTACTTAGCCTTTTATTCTATTCAGACCTTCAATAGATTAGATGATGCCCACCCACACTGGAGAGGGCAATCAGCTTTACTCAGTCTACCAATTCAACTGTTAATCTCTTCCCAAAACACTTCCACAGACACACCCAAATAATGTTTAATCAAATATTTGGATACCCTGTGGCTAGTCAAGTTGATACATGAAATTAACCATAGCATAGGCATTTATGTCAGTTTGCTCCATTATTGGTGATACTAACTTTGATCCCTTGGTTTAAATAGCCACGTGTTTTCTCCCCTGTAAAATTATCATCTTTCCCTTTGTAATTAATAAGTAATTTGTGGGGAGATACTTTGAGGCTATGTAAATATCCTGTTCCATATAGTTAGGTTAAAAATATCCCAGAGGGGCTTCCAAAATATCAGGTCAGACCTGCCAGGGGGTGTCTGGTTGTGATCTGGTGCCACACGAAAGATGCAAAGAGTTGCACAGAAGTTAGATTGGAAAATATAGTTTATTTAGAAAATAAATTAGGGAAAGAGAGAGGAGATTCACCTCCCCAAGGTAGGGGAGGGGACCAAAGCTAAGAATACATGACAGCCATAGCTCAAAGAACACATGGTCTGGCTAGTGCTTAACAAAACAATGACAAATGGCTGTTTGAAGCTGAATGCTTTTAAGCCTTCCCTTTGGTGTGGGGCAGGTCGTTAAGGTGATTGGGTGCTGGTCTGTTCCACATCACCATAAAGGGGACAGGTAAGCACAGGTATTGATGTCACCATGATAGACAGCAGCCAGATGGGTGAGTTAGTCACATGATTGCTGCCATGTTGATGGGATCTGTGTCATGAAGGGCTGATTAGGTTAACTTGTTTAGCAAACAAACTAGGGAGGGGGTTGTAAAACAGTTATCAATAACTACCTCTGAAAAACTGATTCTGTCCTTGGCTAGTGATTAGAGGATAAGTTAAAGTAAGTGAACTGCTAGAAAAACATGATAGAACCAAGCAATGTTAAAATGGCTGTTCATTGGGGATATTGACTTCATCTTATGTTCTTTTACTTATTGTATTGTCAACTACTAGTTTTAACATCCACTGATAATTTTCTAACTCAAGCCATTCATTGACATTGTACCCTAAGGGCTAGCTTCTCTCTCTCTCTCTTATTCTCTTATTTCTTTATTTATATCACTATGGACTCATAGATTCTTATTCAGTGGATTATAATCTGTTCCTGACATTTGAATGCTCGTGTAGTTCCACACGGATCCCAGTGGGAGCCCATTTACGCTGGCTTCTGTGTCCTTTTGACACATGTCCTGGTTATTCTTTGAGCACTTGCCTATTTTCTGGCTCAACAAGACATTTCACGCTCCTCTTGTATTTTCTCTGTCCCAGTGGCAGAAACCACTTTTCTCCAAGGAGTCTTGAGTTCTTTTGGTTAAGAATGGTATTTACAAACCAACATCTGGGCATTACTGCTTCTCTGCATGGACAGAGTTAGGACGCATTGTATGTGTGTGCATACCCTTCTTCCTCCCTCTCCCTCTCCCTTTTTCTTTCTTTCCTTCCTTCCCTCCCTCACTCTTATTCTTCCCCTCTCCCCTCTTTTTGCCCCCCATATAAGTTGCCCACATAAAGAGAAAAGATTAATATTTTCTGTTGGGACACAGGAATATGGTCCATCTTTTAAAAACTAGGAGAAGTCGACACTAAATAGAAAAAAAATGGCAGTAATGGCAGTTGATTTAAGGTTTTTCATACCTGATAGCCTAAGTTTTCTCTATAAATAGGGTTTACTGACATCTATTATTGGTACATTTACTATTTTAAAAATATCACCATTATCAGATACTAAATAAAGTATTCAGGGACACCAATTATGAGATTTCCATTATCTTCCACCTTTATAACTTTTTTCCCTACATTAACTTTTTTTAAAAATTCATTTTGCTTACTTTTCTTTGACTACTCTTGTCCGTGTCTATTTTTGGCAGTGTCCATTCTCCTCCTTGTGTCTTTTAATGTAACCTTCGCTGTTGTGGTTTTTTTTTTTTTTTTCCCTCTTCTATTTTTTTTCCTTGAGCTCTTCCAGCTTTTTATCTCTTTTTAAAAATGATTTTAAACACAATTTCTCTTTTTAAATGATGTATTTGTTGATATCTTGTTTTAGCTATATTTTCATTATATTCTTAAATTTTATACAGAAGTAATCATAATTTTTCTACTTTATGACATTTTGGGGAGGGTTATTCTTGATCTGCCTTTGGCCTACCAGATTTCTTCCTTACTTTTTTCTTTTTTTCCTTCTAACATCTTATTATGGGCCCTATTCTGGTTTATTTCTAATTCTTGTCATCTTTGTATGGGTATGGTTCACTCTGGGTCAGTTAGTTGGTGAAAGACAGTGTGCACTGAGTTTAGTGGTCCACAGATCAGCCCCCTTCTCCCCAGTGCTCCTCCCTGAAATGACAAGAAGCTTGCCTGACTAGCAAGTAAGCCCCCTGTGTATGCCTGAGACTTCTGGGAGATGACTTCTCATTACCTCTTTTCATTTATCAAGATCATCTACTACAGAACCATTGTACCTACCTTATCTCTTTTGCCTCACCGCTCTGACAGCCAGCTTTTTTTTTTTTTTTCTTTTTTTGAGTTGGAGTCTCACTCTGTCACCCAGACTGGAGTGCAGTAGGCGCTCCTGGCCACCGCAGCCTCAACCTGCTGGGCTCCGGTGATCCTTCCACCTCAGCCTTCCAAGTAGCTGGAACGACAGGCGCGTGCTACCACACTCGGCTAATTTTTTGATTTATTGTAGAGATGAGGTCTCGCCAAGTTGCCCAGGCGGATCTCGAACCCGCGGGCTCAGGCAATCCACTCACCTCAGCCTCCCAAGACATGGGATTACAGGCTGAGCCACCGAGCCCGGCTGACAGCCTGCTTTTTGGAAAATTTATTTCCAGTAATGTCTTCATTTAACCCCACCTCAAATGGGGTCAAATGGGGCTCATTTTGTTCCAAAGCCACCTACATACTAAGACCCTGCCATTCTTAGCAAAAGACTTTTGGTTTCGCTGCTCAGGAGCTGTGACCTACTTTTGGAGAACTCTGCTCCAGTGCCTGAGATTTGAAGAGGCATACTTTCACTCCTAGCAACGTCCATCAGCTAGGTCTAGTTTTCATAGCATTTCACAATCTTTCACAGATTGTGTTTCCGAGTCGTGACTACTTTTTTGTTTCATCATAGATCTCTTTCTCTGTTTTTGTGGTGGTGTTCTCCTTGTTGATTTTCAGAGGGTAGAAGAGGACCAAGATATCATGACTCTGTCCTTCTTAAATAAGAGCTCTTTGGATAGTATTTGAAGTTGATACTGGAGTCACCCTAGAGAACTAGACTATTTAGTAGAAAAGGGGGTCCAGCAAAGAAAACCAGAGAACTAGAAGGAAACTTCCAGAAGCCAAGAGTATGTGAGGAAATGGAAGCCAGTGGAGACTAAGTAAGATGAGAACAGAAAACTAGCCAATGAATTTAACAATTTCATTGGGAACTTCCTTTGAGAAGTTTGATCAATATTTATTGAAGTGCAGGAGTGGAACCTAGTTTGGAGTTGTCTGAGGAGATCATGAAAGGTGCGCACACACACACACACAAGGCATGTGTGGGTGTATACCTCTTCTGAGAAATACGAATATTTATAGCAACTTATGATTTCATTTGCATTGAAAAGAGAAGACAGGCCAAATCAATGTGATTAAGCAACACCTATTCAGAAAGTGTATGTTCCTCATGAAATAAATGAGTGATACTTATGAATAAAGATTTTATTAAATACAGTACCTAGTAGACCATTCACAGGGAATTTTTCTCCCGATCATAATTGATTCCATCTATTTCAAGAAGTCAATCAAGGATAGCACCGAATTCTATTAGTGAGTGAATCTAAATCGGAAACTTCAAAAGTACATTTGAAATATAGTCATCTGAAATAAAATCATTTTTCTCTTCTGTCTAGCTCAAAGTTAAACATATTTTTGTCCCTTATGTTCAGTAAGTTTTCAGATTCTGTCCAATTTCCCTTTGAAATAACTCAGATTTCTCATTTCTTCACCACTCCCCTCGTTAAGCACCTTCTTGATCTCTCAACTAGAAAATTCTTCAGTGATTCCTTGTTTCCAGTCACATCAAATTTAAACTTCCAATTTTCAAAGCCTGTCATAGCATATCAAGTCTGACTTCATCGCACGTTTCCAGCTGTTCCCCAGCATTCACACAGCTTTGTGCTCTAGCTAGGCTGGCCGCCTTCCTGTTCACACCCCAACCCCTCCCTCCAGGTCTTATACTTTTCTGTGGGGTTGTGCATGTAGCCTGCCAAGTGGAGGAGCTGCTTACATCTTGACTTCCTACTGTAGGTGGTCTTGTATATAAGTGACACGTGCAAATTTACCAGGCTGTGTTTTAAACAAACAAATGTTTCAGAATTCATATACAGTGGGCTACTGTTCTCCAAAGGCATTACCTTTATATTTTCTTCACTGATACTCGATAATTCAAAAATTCTTAGAAGCTTTTTGTTTCATTTGGAAGCCAAAGAAAGTATCTGGCCCTTTTAATAAATAGTTTAAACTTTATAAAGAAATTAAGTTTTAAAAAATCAATTGCTATTAAGCCATTTTAACTGTTTAGGGAATTCTAAAGAGGAGGGAAAACAATAAACAGAGCAAAGACCATAGAACTGGCCTTGGAGATAGGGCATCGAGAATGACTTCAGAGAGGCTTTTGAAGAATGAAAGGGAATCTGGCAAGCACATGGGGGAAGAAGGGACCAGGAAAAGGTATTCCAGGCACCCCATGGGCAAAACCATGAAGTCATGGTGCCCTTGGGAACTGTAAATAGCATGTTAGAGCAAGAGTGACAGAGAGAAAGTGGGGAAGGGTTTAGTAGGTGCAAGTGTGTTGGTAGACAGAAGTGAAGAAAAACCTGGGGTCCAGACCCTGCATGCCCCACTATCGAGTTGGTGTGTAACTCTCAACATTCCTCACTGAAAGGGGTTTGTTGTGATCATCTATGCCACTACAGTACATGCTTTTTGTCATCTTACTTATCATACTATATTCTTATTTATTTACAGTGCTTCCCTCTTCTTTACAACTTTTTAAATTCCCAGTGTTAGGCCCAGTATCTGACACAAGGTAGATATAGAATAAATAATGAATATAAAAGCTTGTTGTAAAAGGTTTGCACACAGGGGTCATAGAAATGCCTTCCTTGGTCTCTTGTAAGAGATGGTCACACCCCATTTGCCATGTAAGATAATTACTGCAGTGCCTCCTGGAGGCGAATGACCTAGGTGACTACCTTACCTCAGTACTTAGTTCGTACCCTAAGGCTTCCCAAAACAAATTGAAATCTTGAATTGGTGTTACAGGTATACTGGCACCATCTAGTGGTGATTTTAAGACCTAACCAAATTGAAAGTTTCATAGGGAACTTGATAACCAAACTTAGAATTGCAAATAAGTAGAGCTTCTTGTTTTGTGAATTACTAAATTGTTGTATTTAATATCATATTTTGTTGAACCTTTGCCACTATCCTTGAGTTAATACTTATGTATTCAGCGATTTCCATGCATGTATTTTGGTTGTATTTTATAAACATGGTGCCTAGAGGTTTTGCTACACAAAATATTTTATTTTAAATAAAGTCTAGTTTTGGAAAAGAACGATCTATTAGTGGCTCTAAAAATTTTCTGGTGAGAAAGAAAGCACATAATTGGACAAACCTGAAATCTTAGAACAATATTCTAATCTCATATGTTATATTTGCTGTTTCTTAGTGACAGAGTTCCAGGCTCATGAGATATTTTTTTCCCTGATATCTTTCTCCTTTTCTTTATTTCCCCATTTGGACAATGTTTTTTCAAAACTAAAAAATCTTGTCCTTTTAATTCTTTGCCTGTATGATACTGGTTGACCATATACTGCAAATTTGTAGGTTAAGCCAGAAAAACAGGTTGTGAATCTTAGCTTTTTCTTATTTTTGTGGGTCTTTGAACATGTGTTATATAGACATTTTGCTCGGGATTTGTAGTTGACTGACAGCTGAATCAGGGAATCAGATTATGATCATTGAATCCATTCCTCACATGTAGAGATTGTTGTGATTTCAATAGCAATGTTAATAAAATTACAGTATTTGTTAAAAATCTGCTTTATGTATAACATAATCAGAAGCATAAGATTAATTTCCTTTTTAAAATTACTTACTCAATGCCAGAGGGACAGAGGGTTATAATTATCACCATTTCACAGATGAAGAAGCTGAAACACATGGCAGTTAAGTAGCTTCCACAAGGTCTCACTGCTCTTAAGTTTGCACTGTGATAATCCCCACCCAGATGTAAAGGATGCCAAATTTGTGCTTTTAGCTACCATATAAACTTCTAGCAATTGGGAGGATGCATAGGAAACACACAATAGAAAAATGCACAGAAAACCTTAAAGTGGTTATTAATTTTTATTTAAATACACACTACTTGATAAAAATCTGGGTTTTAATTTATTGTTGATATTATCAGCATCTGCTTTGTTTCCACTCCTAATTTTAGCTGACAGCCTTCGTTCCAGCTTACAGGAAGTTGCAAGTTCTTGCCTTTTGGTCTCAAATGTTTTATCTCTCCCGCCCCACTGGCTGTGTAGCAGGTGTGCTGGAGACATGTTGTCTGTGGACCAGCAGTTGCCCATCTGGGCACTTTCTTCATTCTGCCCTTGGAAGGGGGATATATGTCTACCTGGACCTCCCAGTAGGTGGAGTGTTGGAGACAACTGTTTTTGTGAAGAAACATCCAAGCTCTGTGTCACATGTTTGTATGAGTGGATTACTGTGTTTATATATAACTTCTTTATTTGTAAATGTAACATATAAATTTGCATGATTGCAGTTATAGTGTACTACTGAGGCTTTTTACTCCTTTTTCTTTGTCTACCTGGCCTTCCTTCTCATTTCTCTCCATCCATATCATGCTACTACGTGTGTAAAAGGATGTGTAAAACACAACATGCATTCTTCCATATTTTCCATGCTTATGTACTCATTTATAAAATGTATCTATGTACAGTTAGACATACAAGTACATATATGGAGTAGATTTTTAAGCTCTGTTTTATGGGGGAAAGGTAGGATCTTATTATCTACTTAAAAACACATACCTTTCAATCAGCTAATCCATTCCCACAGAAATAAAAGCACTGATCTGTGTGTCGAGAGTATTTTCTGCAGTATTGTACAAAGCAGCAGGAAGGAACGGGAATCATTGAATGAACAATGATATGTCTACACCATGGTATTTTAAGCAGTCATAAAAAAATTAATTTGATATATACCATAAAGTACCTCCTCTACCATTCTCTCTATTATGGATTTTACTGTTTTTATTCATTTACTGACATTTTAGTGCAATTTTAAGAGGGAGAAGAAATAAATATATTCATACAGTCTTTTCTATAATTAAAAATCTGACTAAGAGGATTTTAAGACATGCTTTAACTTCAGTTTCTTTTCCTCCTAGAGCTCTGAAGTGTCATCAACCATTTTTACCCTTCTATATTTTAGAAACAGGAAATCCCCAGCCTCTAACAAGTTAACTTCTTCCTTCTTGCCTGTCTTTTAGCCCCTACTGGTCTTTCCTACCAGCAGCATCTGAAGGGGCACAGCCTCAAACATTTCTGAAAGTTAACTCAGAACCAGTGAGACAGTAGTTCAGAAATTGTTCCTAAGATATTTGGACTTGCTTGGAAATAGGAGATTCATAAGAAAGAAATAGTATTTCTCTATAATCACGACTATGTCTTCCTTTTCTTCTGCTTCTGTGCAGATTTGATAAAGGGCGCATCTACACATTCATTGGAGAAGTCGTCGTGTCTGTGAATCCTTACAAGTTGTTGAACATCTATGGCAGAGACACAATTGAGCAGTATAAAGGAAGGGAGCTGTATGAGAGACCACCTCATCTTTTTGCTATTGCAGATGCTGCTTACAAGGCTATGAAAAGGCGATCAAAAGATACTTGTATTGTGATATCAGGTATTTGAAGGGGATCCCCTGTACTTCCAAGATCAAAATGTTCTTATCTTACTTGGTATTCAAGGATCCAACAATAGATTAAAACTTTTTTAAAGGTTAGAAGTCTGAATAATTTTATGGGAAAGAAAAAAGTAATGAACACTAAATACCAAATGATTTATATCACTTCTGATTTCTCTCTAGTCTTTGTTTATTTACAAATATATGTTACATTGGAATGACTTCTGGCCAAATTGTAGACTGGCCTGACATGGAAAATACTTCTTCCTATCTCAAACACATAAAAGTACTCGATAAAAAGTAACAAAAATATTTTAAATAATAGCAGAATGAAACCAAGCATTTACAG
Source organism: Tarsius wallacei (assembly GCA_963574415.1). Classification (NCBI taxonomy): domain Eukaryota; kingdom Metazoa; phylum Chordata; class Mammalia; order Primates; family Tarsiidae; genus Tarsius; species Tarsius wallacei. The sequence continues at coordinate 10,702 of CAUYQG010058787.1, read as the reverse complement.
AGTTGCCAAAACTGAAGAGTGGACTCAAAATCAGCCTGGTGCTTGGGAGCCAGTACTGAGGGACCTGCAGAGACATGAGGGCCAGAAATAGGCTTTCAGAGATGAGGGCCCAGCTTTAAAACCCAGTGAGGAGGGACACAGGTCACAGACCCCATGCCCAAGACCTGGAGCTGAACTGTCTACACAAAGTTGAGCTACAGGGAATCTGGTATAATGGGGACAAGAAAAATATCTGCCCACTGACTCTGGATGGCCTCTCCTAAAACTGTGGACATTTATTTTGGTGCTAGTAATTCCTCACATTTGCATTAGTAGTTTTGTGTTTTTAAAAGTGCTTTTATAGCCGGGCTCAGTGGCTCAGCCTGTAATCCCACGCCTTTGGGAGGCTGAGGTGAGTGGATTGCCTGAGCCCACGGGTTCGAGACCTGCCTGGGCAACTTGGCGAGACCTCATCTCTACAATAAATCAAAAATTAGCCAGGCGTGGTAGCACGTGCCTGTAGTTCCAGCTACTTGGAAGGCTGAGGCGGAAGGATCGCCGGAGCCCAGCAGGTCAAGGCCGCGGTGGCCGGGAGCGGCCACTGCACTCCAGTCTGGGTGACAGAGTGAGACTCCAACTCAAATAATAATAATAATAATAGTAATAATAATAATGCAGGTTTTTATTTATTACACTGAAAGAATGGGATACTCTATAGGGAAACTCACAATAACGTGGCATGCAGAACAAAACCTTTGTTGCTCTCCCATGTAACACAATAAAAGTCAGCATTTGTGGCTGTTGGGTGACTGTGTTTTGGACATATGGCCATCTATGTTGGGTCTGGTTACTAGGCAAGGAATAGAAAGACAGAAGTCAAGGATCACACCAGGTCAAACTTGAACATTACCTTTGCTCACTTTCTATTGAAGAGAACTTCATCATGTAGTCACTCATAACTACAAGAGAGATAAGAAAACATGGTTTAGATATGACTGTAGGCAGAAGGGAAGCAAAGATGTTAGTGGACAGCTAGAAATCCCATACATTGCTTGTCAAAAACACAATTGAGTAAAATACAAAGAAGAAAGCAAAAAATCACCCTAAATTCTATGACCTAAAAATAATTTGGTGAATATAATTCTGTGCATCTTTTTCTGTATATATACAGAGTGAATGGATAAATAAAAAATAATGTTGAAATAATGCAATCACACTCTGCATAAAAATACTACCTTTAATTTTATTTAAATGAAATTTTCTTTAAATTTATTTATATACTTTAGAAGAAAAAGAAACTGAAATGAAATTTAAGGGTTTACCAATGTTTCTTAATCAATAAGAAATAGTAATCTTATATCATCCCACTAAGACCATAAAGACTTTTACAAGATTAGAGTTGGAAATTTTTTAAATTACATATTTCAACTCTAAATATTTATAGGTAATCTGCTAGGAAAGGTATGGTGATAAGGAATCTTCTACTTTTTTTTTCACTTTTCTTCCTTTCCCTGTATGTCCTGACTTTTTGTTTCAAATTGCTTTTTTTTTTTATTGGCTTTGTAGCATTACATTTTGTTCTGCAAACATAATTCCCTCTGTTGATCATTATGAGTTCTCTATTTAAATGGAAGCATTGCTTAGCGCTCGTCCTTTTACCATAACTTTTCCATTACTGAGTTTACTTTTTAATTTATCACTTGGTTGGTTGGATTTTATTGTCATGTAGTTCTACTTTTTTATTAATTTATTTTTTTTAGCAAGGGGATTATAAGTTCTTCCTTCACAGAGTTCTTTCATATTTGAGAATGCCAGCCTATCGCCTTTATGCTTGCAACGCTTGACTGGGTGCACTATTCTTGGCTACACATGCTGCCCTTTCGCATGTCAGAGACATTGTTCTGTTGACTTCTGGAATGAAATATTGCTGTGGAAAAGCATGAGGCCATCCTGATTTTCCCCACTGTGGGTAACTTTTTCTGCCTAGATACATGAGTGATTTTTTTTCTACCTTTTTGAGTTGAATACTTTAACTTGGATGTGTTTTGCTATTCATCATAATCACAGCCAATTACTATGTCTAGTCCTATTCCAAGCACTTCAGCAATATTAATGTACATAATCTTTCAAACTGTTTTATTGAGGTAGTGGGTAATATTATTCACGAGTAAAATGATGGACTTAAAAGTGAAGGACCTTGGTTGTAAGTGGCAGGGCCAGGAATGAGACCCAGGTCTTACGGCTCCAAAGTGTGACCATAGTCACTACGCATCCCTGTCTCTGCAGTATCATGCTGCATCACACCGATGATCTGTGTTATGTTTTCTGGTGTCAAGCATTCTATTATTACTTGGAGATTCAATTCATTATATAGTCTCATGGAGTTTTCCTGTTTTCTATCTCTGAATATTTTTCCTATTTCATATATAATCAGTTCTCTATACCAGGGACTGGCAAACTACAACCCATGGAACAAATCTAGCCTGCTACATGCTTTTGTAATTAAAATTTCATTGGAACACAGCCATGCTAATTTGTTTACGTGTGGCTTGTGCTTGCTTTCTCCCTATATCAGCTGAGATGAATAGGTGTGACAAAGACTTGTGGCCTGCGTAGTTTAAAATATTTACTTTCAGACCTTTAAAGAAAAGTTTGAAGAGCCATGTTTTAAGGGACTAATTTGATTGTTAACCATGTACATTTTCTTTCTTCCTATTTTGAATTTCTTTAGTATGCTCCCTTTTATTTCATTTTGTTTTGCTATTTATCACTTCAGTTTGGACATTTGTTTTATAGATATTATGTTCTTACTGATTTCTTTTAACAATGTATATTTTAACTGCTTTTGTTAGTAGTGCTCTCTTCCCCCTATGTTGGCAGTTGAGTTCTTATTTTCTCTTTGCATGCTATAGTGTCTTCTCTTTCTCTCCCTCTTTCTTTCCTTCCTTTTGATTGTGGTCTGTTTGCATAGTTACCATGTTGTTCCCTTTCATCCTTTTTACCAGGAATATTAACATATATAATCCCTCAAATCATTTTATTGCGGTAGCAGGTAATATTATTTATGAGTAGTTTGAGTGGCTCTCCCCAGGTCTCTTATTTACCCAGGCTCTCTTTCCCAGAACTAGTTAATCTTCTTTCTCTCAGCTCGAGTTTGATGCCTGAGTGTTGCCTTCTACATATTCCTTGCAATCTGAGATATGGGTTGGGACAGGTGGAGTGCTCTTATAGAACTAAGGGCAGCCCTGAATGGGCTCTGCAGCTTTTTCTTAGATTTTATTAAATGTCCTGCTCAAAATTCTCTGTCCAGAGAAGGATGTTTTCCACCCCCGTAGGCTCCACCAGTTTTCTCCTATTCACCACATGTGTTCTAGAATGATGCTCTCCTTAACTTTGCTAAGGTTTTTGGTGGAAGGTGGTGGGTTCCGCTAATACCTGCTCTCCATCAGGAAGCTTCTTCTCAAATGAGGACATCAGTGGTTCTCTCCCAAATGATGACAACTTGCCTTTCTTCAGAGCAACTTGGAGGTGTGAGTGAGATTAGGAGCCCATTATCTAATTTCTCAGGTAAGGCACTACAAACGATGCTTTAAAAGTAGCACTCTGAAATCTAACCATGAATTTTCATTATAACTGCAAGCAAATGGCTCTGACCTGTAACTTTGAATTCTCTCTTTGGTTTGCAAACAATTTCCTCTAGAGTACATTGCTTTCTACTTCATAGAGATCTTGGATATGAACATGGATCTAAGAAAGAAGAAGCAAAACAAAAGAACCTCTTTGAAATGTATATCTCATGTAGCATTTAAAATGACTGCTTACCCCATTTCAACCCCGCAGATCCTGGAGGAAATGGAGGAATGTCCGCCTATCAAAAAATAACAAACACTGAAAAGTTTTGACAAGTTGACTATAATTACCACAGCTGTTCACTTCATTTTTAAAAGTTGCTGTTAAGTAAAAATTGTTAAATATCTGTTTTAGTAGCTATAGCCTTTATGTGGCTGCTCTTTCTTTTTCTCTGCCCCATCACAGGGAGAAGATATTGTGTATAATAAATTCCATTGACGTTTCTCCCTCTTGGGAACTAATGGTCATACTATCTGTTAGTCAACAAGGACACCGAAGTGAATGAAACATAAGCATAAACCTTGCTCTGTTCATCCCCAAACTCCTCACAGACAGCTGTTTTCCAGGAGGAACTGAGATGATTAGGAGTGCTGCTTTCAACAAAATCAATTTTCGTACCCATCACAGATGAATATTCTGGTTCTCTTAGATATCGGGAGATGGCAGACACGTGACACATGGGCCACTGTCACCTCCTTGTATGCACCACTCAATAATCCTGGCATTCACTTCTGCCAACTGGACTCAGAGTCAGCCTTGGAATTCCTTCTCTCATGGTACTCCGGGGAGCTGCTGCCAGTCCCTAAGTGTCAGCGCATGAGTTGAAACAGATCTGCCATCATTGATAAGTGTCAATGACTAATTTTTAAAAATTAGAATGGATGAAATTAACACTAAAGCTCCTTTTCTCTCTTAATTCTTAAGGCCATATAGGATCTTGGAATATCAGGTGTTCATTATTATGACAACAAGTTTTGATTAAATCAGAGAAACACAGGAATAACATAAATATTCAGTTATTCTTTCATGCATTCTCTCCAGAAATATGCTTTGAGTATCGACAAAGTGCTGAGCCGTGTGATTACTACTGGAAAGGCACAATCTCTGTCTTTGAAGGTTCTCAATCCAGGGAGGGAGAAGGATGTGTCAGGGCTCCAACTGCAGCATGTAGAATGTGGTGGAGGATCCACTGTGCCTGGGAGAGTAGGGGATGGAGGAAACATACAGATCCGAGTTCCCTTGAGCTGGGCCCCAAAGCAGGTGTCAGTATTATCATTTGAATTGTGATTTAACGATGACTTTAATATCTATTATCTTCTCTTCTTAATACTACTAATTAAAATTCATCATCAAAAGTAATAGCAAGAGAGCAGTTGAAGATAATTGTCTTTTGGGACTTGCTGCAGCTATCAAACTTTACTCAGAATCCTCCAGAGAACCTGCCTCATGTACCTGCAGCTGTCTCGCTCTCTCTCAAGGAGCAAGGCACAGAAGCACAGATCTCTCTCTTGTCTCTCTGCTCTGTGGATTTTTCATGTCTGCTTTCCTGTGGTTGTTCAATGAAAGCAAGTAGCAACTTCTTCAGACTAGGGCTTTCAAACATTTTTTGACCACATCCCATAATAAGAAATGTATCTTAAATTCCACAGTCTTCTACCCCCGACTCCAGATACAAGTCCCTGATGTAAAATGTTATAGTATTTGCAGATAACTTATGTGCATCTTTTCATATACTTTAAATCATCTCTAGATTGCTTATAATACCTAACAAAATGCAAATGTTATGTAAATTGTTGTTATACTGAATTTTATCATATTTTATTGATACATAATGTACATATTTTGGGGTGACATGTGATAAATTTTCTATAACAAGATCAAGTCAAGATACTTTGAGCAGCTATTATCTTAAATATTTAGCTTTTCTTTATGCTAGAAACCCTTGAGTTATTCTTCTCTAGCTACTTTGAAATGTACGATAGATTGATGAATGTTAACTATAGTCGCCCTCCTGCTTTGTTGAATACTAGTTCTTATTTCTTTTGTCTAACTGTATATTTGTCCTTGCTATGTATTTTTTCTTTATTGTATTGCAATTTTTTAATTGTTTTTTCAAATATTTTTTAATTTGCAGTTTGTTACATCCATAGATGTGAAATCTGTGGATGTGAAGGACTGATTGCATGCATAAAATTAAAGCAAGCATTTCATGAAACAATAATTATTCTATGTGCAATACATTTCAATTATTTCTATTTTTTAAATATTGTTAGTCATACTAAAAAAATTTTAACAGTTTATTGTTTAACATACTCTGGGTAATTCAAAATTTGTATAACATTAGTTTGGAAGATGTATGCTCACAAATAAAGCTGTTTTCATTAAAATGAAAAATCTAGAATATTTAGGAAAGCAAATTCAGTGGAGAAAATAAATCACAAGGTATCTTTCTAAACCAAATAGAAATGTTTTGGGAATTATCATTCTGCTTACCAGGAGGGGTGCTCCTCCTGAACAATGGTATCTTGAATTTGGTTATCTTTCTCTCTTTGTATTACTATGAAGCTCAGTGCCAAATCTGGACTCCATAGCATGCATTTTGTGTATTAATTTCACCTCTGACTTCATTTTTTCTTTTTTCCCTGGAGTTCTGAAGTTGCTTTCTAAAGCATTCTATTGTATTATTTGTATTTTGTAAGGTACATTTATTGCCTTTGGATCAAGATGCAAGTAAATAAATAAAATTGATATTGCTATGGCTGCTATCAGTGCAGACAAGTGAGCACTGAAATCTCTGAATTTTGTATTGTGCTTTGAATTGCTTTGTCTGAATTACACAGAACACTCTTTGCTTTTAATGTGTTTGTACCATCATTCCATTGTGACTAGTTCAGGCTCATGCACTTGAAATTCTTTAGTTACAGTGTGAACAGAAACTCATGAAAACGGCTTAGAGAGCTTGGAAATATTTGCACCTGTCTCCCTAGCTAATGCTGTAGAGAGATAGCTCCATATTTCAACATGTTCCTATGGAACATTGTGTTCCAATTACCTTCCATTGTAATTCACAGGTTGTTATGGTATTTTGACAAGAACAAAAAGTCTCTGGTGAAAATTTGATGCTTTTATACATTAAAAAAAAACTGAGCATGCTAATTACTCCAGCGATGACATGTCAAGTGTGTCCCTGTTAAGGGGGTCTGGTGCTTTGGAACATGGGTGATGCTGTGACTACCCAATGGAAAGGCAGATACTTGCCTACACACAATTACCTATGGTAATTGTGTCCCAAGTGAAAACAGGCTTTATGCAGCCTAGTGGAATAATTACCAAAGCCAGAGAAAGCATGTTAACATCAAGATACTGGCTCAGAATAATTCACAGGCAGGAACAGGCACCAGCCTATCTAGGGGTCTCTGGGACTTCTGTGTTTCACCTATGCTGATTTCCAAACATGTCGCAGATGTTTTCCAAATGAACAGGTGCCTGAAACCCAAAACATTCTATAGACTATGTTGCACTTTATGTTGCATGATTCTCATATGTGTGAACATCCGTACTGGTTTCAAATTTGTAAGCCAATTTCATAGGTTTTAAAGCATGAGTTCTGACAAATGATTCAACAACAGACATTGCATTCTCATGCTCAACATTATTTTGACTGATGGCTTAAGAATTTTTCAAAAATACATATGTAACTGATTCACAGATTTACCAGCAGATTATTGACTCCTGGGCCAAATCAAGCAAATGTGATGTTTTATTAAAGATCAGGGAAAACCTGGCAAGTTTATCTGTGTGTTTTCTTATTGAATGCCACTGGAACGATTGTAATTATTGTGAGCTTTTCTTGAAAAAGATGGAAAGAAAAGTTCAAGCAGCAGGAACAGAGAGATGAGTATTTACTTCTCTACATTCTGTTTCTGCTCGTCTGTTAAAAGCTTTCTAGTTCTCCATTGAAGTTTGCTGATCTCGTTTATTTCCTCCACTTCTTTCCATGTCTAGTAAGAAGTTCCCAGAAAAAACCCAAATATTTATCGACTACCATCTGAGCGCTAGCCACTGTGCTAACCCTTGAGATAATGCGATGACAACCCTATCATGTCCTTCGTGAAGCTTTACGGTCTGAGAGGGGATGACCGTTAAATAGAGACTTACAAAGGGGATTTGTGCTTCAAAAATTTATCATCTAAACTTTATTCTTCAACCCCAAGATACTGAAGTGTTACAGTTTTCTGTTTTGTAAGTCGATATTTTCTAGGGGGTTCAATTTCTGATGAGTGGCATTTCAATTTCAAGATTTAAAGAAATGTTTTAAACAGATGCTCGAATAGTCTCCTGAAGAATCTGCAGGGAGCCCCTTCTAATGTATGCCACATATAAATTCATATTTTCCTTCTAAATTCCTTAGGAACTTTAGTCAGATTGTTTTTTTCGATATCTGAAAAGAAAATGAGGGTTGGTTAATTAGAATTCCACATAAAACCCCCACAGAGACCATGATGACAGTATTGTCTGCTTTTTGTTTCAGCCCAGTGGCTGATGGTCAAATAAAGTTTCTTCTACAAAGTTTCTTATATGTCCTGGATGGTTGGATGCATTCACATTTTTTTTTTCCTGTAGAATACAACACCGTAGGAATAGGAACAGACATTAAAATACCTGAGGAGTGTCTTGCTGGATTATTGCATATAAAAGAAAAAAAGGGAGCATGCATGTTTTTACAAAAGAATCATTTTCCTTTAGCTCAGGATACACAATGAGCTGATTTAATTTTAATGAGTTTTAATCTGTCATTGTCTGTCCTTACACTTATATTTTCCAAATCAGCAACCCATTGTCCGTGCATGAGATAGGAATGCTTTTCCTATATTTTTAGAGAGTTGTTTTTCAGAGGGCTCCTTTTGTTTTGAAACACCTCTTTGTACTCTTTCACAGACGTAGGTACTTTTTAGGAGTCCCAAAACAGCTATGACTTTACCTATAGTTTTTAATCAGAAAACTGAGGATCTCAAAATAACATTTTGTTAGTAGGCTAAATTTATGCTGCAGCTTTATGGGTTATAGTACGTTTGGTATGCTAAGAACAGTCTCTTGTATACATAGGTATTGTACATATATGTGGTACTATATAGCAATTAGCAGAATTTAAAACTCATTATTTTAATCAGATGTCTATTTTTTTGTGGCATCCTGCATGCTAAAAAATTTCAAGAAATCAATAATGCCATAATATTCTCTTTGCCTTTATTTGACAAGTAAATCAAGATATCCTTCTCAATTGGGACCAGAATCAACAAAATCCCTGATCCCCAATCATCACCTAGGCTCCCACCCTCCAAGGGCTTCCTTGATTAGGAGGCCAGCCCAGTCTCTCTGCACAGGTGTCCTGGGGCAAGCATGGTTTTTCAGACCAATGTCAACCTTGACCTCTAACTGTAGGGTTTCAGGGAGCTAATAGAATGTGTTTTGTATACAGTATATGTATACATATGTATCTATAGTATCTATATATACCTTTCACACATACATAGCTATGTATATGAAGTTGCTTCTCTTTTAATATGTTTATTAAGGAGAATTGGTAATAATATTATAACAAGGTAGTTAAATCATGTGAAATTTCAGGTACGTCTAAAATTGAAGATCTGCCTAGTTTTGCGTGACTAGTAGTGTTGATGGTATTAAGGAGAGGTAAACCATCAATATTTGGTTTGAAGAAGCTGGATAACATTTGGTTGAGAGGCAGATGACAACAGAGGTTTATTATAGACACAAAACAGTCTAAACCCAGGCTTTTACTTATAGATGTTTGAGACAATGTTCATGATTTTAAGAAGTAATTGTAAGGAAATGCAAGGAAACTGACAGTGCAGAAGGTAAAGCTCTTAAATATTAATTGATGCTAGATTTCTTTCTGGATTTTGCCACATATATGTTTAAAATGGAGAATGAAGTTTGAAAAAGTAGGAATAGTAGGGAAGACGAAATGCTGGACTAGAAATATGAGCTGTAAATTTTAATCTTAACTCTGCAATCCAATAATTCTGTGGACCAAAGCCCCCTGGCCTTTCTCCTCTGTATTTTAAGAACAATTGAGACCAAAGACAGTTTTCTTTGGTCGTTCTGGCTATAGTTTCCTTCTTAATGGAGCACTAGAGGGCTATTGAAGGTAAGACTTTGTATTTCCAGGTACCTTGTAAATTCACCAAGATTTGGTATGTCTGTTGCTGGTCCTGAGAAGGAAGGTTTATTTTGTCCAAAAAACAAACAGACACAAAACACTTTTCTAAGGTGCAGAGTGACACTTGGGTCTTCCATAGGGCACTTTAGATTTCTTAGCTGAAGTTGAACATTGCCAGGTAAAGTGCCTATCATACGAGGTGAAATTGCCTAGTGCTGTTTCCCTGGACCACAAGTAGTGGTGAAGAACTTTAAGCTCTGCAGTTTGAAGTTGCCATTGGTCTGAAAAAACATGCTTGCCTCAGAACACCTGTGCAGAGAGACTAGGCTGGCCTCCCAGTCAAGGATGACTTTGGAGGATGAGGATGGGGCACAAGAGAAATTGGGGATTTTGTTAATTCCACTTCCATTTGAGAAATAAATCTTAATTTACATTTGAAAGATATAGTTTTTACAATCATCATTAGAGGCAACTTGAAACTAATACAATTGTTTTGGACAGAAGGGATGTGCAATAAAGGAATGAATAAATAAAGGGATAAAAGAATAAATAAATGAAAAATCCAGAAGTTTTCCAACCTCATCCTATAGATAAAGCCATCCCTAGCCACATGGATATTTTTCAGAGGTTGATTATGCAACTCAAGTACCTTTGAAACCAAAAATTATGTTATGTAAGTGCTAAAGAATAAATTTAAAGCAATTACTACCAGAACTCAAAATATGGTGACTTACTGAGGAAAAATTTATTCTTTACCAGATACTAGTCTTTTTTTTTTTTTTTTGAGTTGGAGTCTCACTCTGTCACCCAGACTGGAGTGCAGTGGCCGCTCCCGGCCACCGCAGCCTCGACTTGCTGGGCTCCGGTGATCCTTCCGCCTCAGCCTTCCAAGTAGCTGGAACTACAGGC
>CAUYQG010058781.1:0-15863 GCA_963574415.1 Tarsius wallacei | reverse complement strand
TGTCGCCCAGACTGGAGTGCAGTGGCCGCTCCCGGCCACTGCAGCCTCGACCTGCTGGGCTCCGGCGATCCTTCCGCCTCAGCCTTCCGAGTAGCCGGAACCACAGGTGCACGCTACCACGCCCGGCTAGTTTTTTTTGATTTATTGTAGAGATGAGGTTTCGCCTGCCCAGGTGGGTCTCGAACCCGCGGGCTCAGGCAATCCACTCACCTCAGCCTCCCAAGGCGCGGGATTACAGGCTGAGCCACCGAGCCCGGCTTACCTTTGATTCTTATGTGTGGGTGTTTTACATAGTCCCACGTGTCTTGGAGATTTTGTCCTGTTCTCTTGATTCTTTTTCCTGTGTTGTTTTCTGATTTGGTTAATTCAAAAGCTTTGTCTTCAAGTTCTGAGATTCTTTCTTCTGCTTGTTCTAGTCCACTGGTAAAACTTTTCACTGTATTTTGTCCTTTCCTAAATAATTCTTTTACTCCCAGAATTTTGGAGTTTTTAAAAAGCTGTCTATCTCTTTGGATAGCTTTTCATTCAGGTCCTGAGTGGTTTTTTAAAATTTCTTTATGTTGGTTTTCAATTTTCTCCTGAATCCCATTGATCAATTTTATAATCAACCTTTTGAATTTTATGTTTGGAATTTCAAGCATTTTATTTTGATTAGAGTTCATTGCTAAAGAGTTGGTGTGATCTTTTGTGGGTGTCGGAGAACTATGGTTTTTCATATTGTCAGAATTCGTTTTCTGCTTCCTTCTCTTTTGGGTAGACCATCTCTTCCTATGTGAGTTTGGCAGGAAGCTGACATAAGCACTGTAGGGTTTTCTGGGTTACATAGAGCCTTGGTGTGGTGAGTTTCTCCATTGCCAGCTTCACTGGCTCATGGCACCCCAAGTGGCTGAGTGGCTTGGAAAGTGGTTTGGGATCAGTTCTTTCCCAACTCTGAGGTATTAAATCCGAAGGGGTTGAGCTAAACTGTTGACCTCTGGCCAGAATGGGCACTTCTGGGAGAAAGCCAGCTACAATGGTGGCTGTGGGCTTTCTCCTTGGCAAATGTTGCTCCAAGGGATTGCCCAAGGTCTCTGTCTGTTTTGAGCCATTGCGAGTCAGTGGGAGTGAGGGGAAGGGTTTGAAGCATCCCACAAATGTGTACTCTTTCCAACCCCAAAGGGGGTTAGGAGGAAGCCCCGAGTCACTGGAGTGAGGCTGCTGTGTCAATATGAGTCCACATCTATGAAAATATGCATATCACAAAGCATGTGGACTTGGAAGATGGAGGTAGCAGAGATGGGGGAACAGGATTTTTTTTTTTTAACTAGGTTAACTGCAGCTGCCACAGAGCTTCAGGTTATTCTTCATCAAAGTGAAAATCCATTGCAAATTCAGAATTGAAATGTTCCGTGTCTTTTTCATATGGGGATTATCCAGCTGGTCTCACGAAAGATTAAAGTCTATAAATAGAAAACATATACATTATATTTTATCATAGGGCTAGGTAAAAAGCCACACAATAGGGCACTATCATTAGAGCTTTCAAAAAAAAAAAAAGACTTGCTCACAACAATGAGAGCCTCAGCACATGTTTTTACCTTTCATTTGGCTCCTTCCATCTCTCTGATCAAATACAAAATACCTGACTAAGTAACACAGCAGTAACACGTGCTACTGATTTTTCTTAACACTGTTTTTTAATGGAATAAATCTAGGTTAAACAGTATCCTGGTTAGTAAAGTATCTAAATTTTTATATGTGATAGAAATCAGGGACTACAAACGTATCAAAAATCAGGAATAAATTACTGTGTCTCTCTTAAATGCTGGAAGTTGGCATTTTTGGCTGAAGAGCAATCTCATGGCTTAAAAAAACAGCTTTACCAAGTGGTATGTCAATTTAAATGTTATAGAAATCTTTAGAAAATTACATAAATGTAAAAATAAAGTGATCTAACCTGTTGCTTCTTGGTGTCTTACAAGAAAAATGCATCCCTCAGAAAGAACCACTTTTGAGGAGTAGCACTAAATAAAGCTTCACCTTGATCTCACTATTGAGGGACTTTTCTCATGTTATGAATCAAGATTCATTGTTTGTATATACCCAGAAAAAAATGGTAATTTTTTTTTCAAATCAAAGTCCATGCTTTATTTTTTTATTTTTTATTTTTTATTGTAATGATGTGTGGTACAATTCAGAGTTAGGTACCAAAGTTCATGCTTTCAAAATTCACTACAAGTGTGCATTACAAGTGTGTGGACAATATTCTTAGTTTATTATGCCCTATAGAACTTGAGGTGTTACTAGATCCAGTTGAAATTTGAAGGAAAGGCAAGGATTGGGTGTAACAATAACAATCAATTCATGCCACATGCAATTCAACCACTTCTCCAATTCTGACCCAAATGATTGTTACAATATTTTTTCCTTTTGTATTGGATAGTAAGTTGATACCAAAAAGTCTCAATTTTTTTTTTTTTTTACCACCATCGACAAATACTCCTTCAAGCACAGAACTTTTAAACTCAGGAATGAGTTTCCAGATATGATAGAAGATTCTTTTCATTGGCAAACTTCAAAACCAATGAATGATTTTTAAATAGATTCCCAATTCAGTTATGAGAAAATCATGTTTAACTGGGAGAGTAAAAATTAATGATTTTTAAGCCAATTTTCTTAATGCTTATTGTGTCTTGTAACTTCTGTCCTGTACACAAGTGTGTCAATCAGCTTTTACACTAGTGAAGCCCCCCTAGATCTGTACTGGGAGTAACTCCTTTCCATCCTCACCTCCCTTTCTCTTCAAGAGTGTATTTTTGCCTTTATAAACACTTTACTTTGCTCACAAAAACAAATGAAGAAACAACAGCAAAGCAAAACAGATACTTCCCTGGGAGGCATTTGTTATCACACTCAAGATCTGATGATAGTATTCTGTAACTTGCAACACAGTCTTATGGCATGCTCCTTGAGGATAATGCAAGAGTGTGTCTCAAGAACAGATGTGTTTTTAAAATAACAACCAGAGTGTGAGAAGTAAGGTAATGAAGAATGGCATTTTGAGGATTTTATGGTTTAAATTGAGCTGCAGTAAGTCTTACACACAGACACTAAAGATTAGGCTGTTATAATTGGATTAGACTGTATCCATACCTCTTTCTCAGTATAAAAAATGTGTGGAGTCAGAAATAAAAAGCACATTCATCATAACAATCAGGAAGCACCTAAAAAAGATATGGTTAAGAGAAAAAGGTTATATTCATTGTGCAATTGATACCAAGAATTAATAATTCCATAAGGATTAAAATTACATCCTTTTTTCTTTTAAATATTTATCAATTATAGCCACTAGATATACAGCACTCCACAGTCTAGAACAATATACTCAAGATACAAAGGCAGACACTTTAAGAGAATGATGTTGCTTTCTCTTGCTATTTGTATTACATTTTTGAAGGTACTATATTTTTTTCCATGATAGATATTTAATTCAGACAATAAGTTTTGAATCTAGTTTAGATAATGCTACTCAGAATCTACTAAGGGCCTATCCCTATCTATACCCAAACATATTGCAGTGAAGTTTTATAATTTTGTGTTGCCTTGGCATATTTTCAAAATAAACATTGAACTTTCTCATACAGAATCAGGGTTCAGTGATGTGTAACATAGTTTCCTGTTCTTCACTCCCTCACAGTTCCTCATTGTGAATGATTCAGATATCTGCCTCAGATGACCACTTCCTGGTGACCACCTCCTTATGGAATAGCTAGATACAAACTATTTAACTCACCCCACAGGTCACATTTACTGCTTCTACTTAATAGATTCTCCTCCAACTGAAGCAAGCAGGGGATGAAAGGAAGCACAGGAAATCGATTTTTTTTTTAGTTGAAGTCTCACTCTGTTACCCAGGCTGGAGTGCAGTGGCATGATCACAGTCAGTGCAGCCCTGATGTGCAGGGCTCAGGTGATTCTTCCACTTCAGCCTTCCAAGTTGCTGGAAATAGGAATGCACCACCATGCACGGCTACTTTAAAAAAAAATTTATTGTAGAGATGAGGTTTGCCAAGTTGCCTAGGCTGGTCTTGAACCCCTGGGCTCAGGTCATCCTCTTGCCTCCACCTCCCAAAGTGCTGGGATACAGACGTGAGCCACTGAGCTCAGTGGAAATCAATTTTAAATTGACCAACATAGTTACTTGTTGGCAGTTCTGATGGATGATTTAATAGCAAAATGAAATGAAACACTTGAGGCTTAGAAATCAGTTATATACAGAATAATATTCAGACACACATTTCATGACGTCAATATAAACAATGCATTTTTTATATTCACTGTTTGCATAAAGGCAATATTGGATTAAAATGACTATTTGTAACATTACAATATCAATTGCAAAAGGAGTCAAATTTTCCTCTTTTTAAGATATTTTATAAATTATTTGGAACAATGTGTTTCAAAGATGCAAAACAAAAATGTGATTGCTGCTATGCAGTAAAGCATACCTTTACTTTTTTAGCACCTTGGCTTTCATATTTTTTTCTTACTTGAAAATCAATACATGTACATTTAGAAAAAAGTAGAAAGTTTAGAACTTAGAAACAACAAACGGGCAATAAGTTTTTCAAATTACATGTATTTTTTTATAATTGTTTTGGATCTGATTTGTTGTACCTTATTCTAGCAAGGGCATTACATCTATCGTCTTCCTTGCTGACAATTATAGTAAAAGAAATCCTACACCAAAATCAGTCAAGACCAGACAAGACTAGTGATAAAGCTGTTTTTGTTTACTCACCAGAGAGAAAAACTTCACTTTTACATCAGCATGTAGTGGTGGACAGTTGTATACCTCAATTATTAATTTGTTTTCTTCATATCATGAACGAGCTATGAATGAACACACAGAATTCAGAGCTATAAGCCTAGCTGATGATAAAAACTTCACACTTATTAAGACATCCTATATTTATAAAATGGTTTTGGTCTCACAGCCTAATCACTATAAGCAATATACTGTTGTTTATATTTTTTAAAGGCCAACATGTTTGGACAGGCACAGTTTCTCATGTTTGTAATCCCAGCACTTTGGAAGACCAAGGTGGGAGGATTGCTTGAGCCCAGAGGTTCAAGACAAGCCTAGTCAACATAGTGAGACCTCATTGCTACAAAAAAATTAAAAGAAATTTGTTGGGTGAAGTGGCACGTGCTTATAGTTCCAGCTAGTCAGGAAACTGAGGCAGAAGGGTCACTTGATGCCAGGAGATTGAGGTTGAAGAGAGCTGTGATCCTGCCACTGTACTAAAAACCCAACTCAAAAATAAATTAACATATTTAAGGTTATAATGGGTCACTGTGGTAAATTGTGTTCAATTTTTTATTAGAGTTTAGCCAATTAAACATAATTAATTAATGTGTTTACTGATGTGATCACAAGCTTTGTCCATTGCAAGGCTGTAGGATGGAATGACCAAAGATAGGTGAAGTTTGTGAAATAAATAACTTTGAAGTTATACAAAGTGGTTTTTAAAACTTGGTTCACCCTTCTATTATAATGGCAACCTCAGTAAGAAAATTCTATGCTAGGCCTGTGGCAGGATCACAGCTCTCTTCAACCTCAATCTCCTGGCATCAAGTGACCCTTCTGCCTCAGTTTCCTGACTAGCTGGGACTATAAGCCCAAAAAAATGGTGCAGACTCAGTTGGTCCCTCAGGAAACTCTACACAGAGAGAACAATAGTCGAATGGTATATAATCTCTAGGTATATGATGAAGACTGAGTGTGTTGTTATGTAGGGGAGTGTGCAAGAAATAGGAGGCACAGAATGAGAAAGCTTCATCAAGGAGGTAAAAATTCAACTGGACATGAAAGGTCTTGGATAAATAAAGAACAGCATTGAAAATGGAATCTTGTCTAGGCAGAGGGGATAAGAAAGACCAGCAAAAACACAAAGTACAAATTAGAGAATTGCAGCCAGTCATGGTGGCTCATGCCTGTAATCTCAGCACTTGGGGAAGCCGAGACAAAGGAAATTTGCCTGAGCTCAGGAGTTTGAGACCAACCTGGGCAACAGGGTGAGACCTCATCTCTACAGTAAATAAATAAATAAACGTCAGCTAGGCATGGTAGCACATGCCTGTAGTACTAGCTACTTGGTCAGGGATGCAGTGGTCGTGATCACGCCACTGCTCTCCAGCCTGGGCGACAGAGTGTGAGACTCTGATGAAATAAGGACGGGGCTGTGGGGGGTTGAAAAAAGAGTCTGCTTGTCAAGTGACTGATGGAAATAAGTTCTGTTATATCTTAAGAGCTCGTCAGGGAGAGGAGAGAGAAATTGCTGAAGAATATAGTGGGGCATTTCTTAAGTGACAAAGGGGCCTGATAATAATTATCACATATAACAGTTATTTAGTGGTGGATAGTTTAAAGCAACTTTATCTATATTATCAAACTTAATTCCACTACACTTGAGATGCACTATTTATCTTACAGATAAGAATGTTGAGCTAGAGGAGTCAATTGGCCTTGACATGGGCAAACGGTGTGTTTTCTTCTCTACCTACAGCTTTTCATCATGAGAGCAAAACTTCAGGATGCACACTTCAGAACTCTACACAGTGAATTGTATAAGGAGGAAGAAAGAGTAAAGAGACTGTTGCACAAATCTAAATATAAACAAATGAGGTCCTGGACAAGCAGTGTCATTGGGAACAGAAAGGAAGGGGGAGTGAAGGAGAATGTCAAAGGTATTAGTGATTGGTGACAAATTGGATTTAGGGGGCCAAGGCAAAGATGAATCAATGCCAACTCCAAATTTTAAGGCCTGAGTGGGAGAGACTCTGGTGCCATTTGCAGAAGCAGAGGGAAAGCTCATTTGATGAATTTGAATCAACTGATGCATATGAATTGTGATGGTGGAGATTGTCCCTGTTGTAGCTCCTGCATCTACAGCTCAGTGCGTGTCCACAAATATCTGTTCAGTAAATAAAAAAACAAATACACATTTAAGTAAGGAGAATGGGGGAACACCACCAAGAACAACACATTTGTGAGATGAGAACAGAAAGGGAAGGATCAGGACTGGGTGAATACTCTCAGTTAGGAGAGGCCAAACAAAGGTGGAGAGTTGGGGTAGAAGGCAGGAATAGGGTTGGTAACAAGAGAATTTGAGACAGAAACCTGGAAGAGAATTCTACAAGTGTACGGCTCTTAGAGTGATAACGAAAGTTTTCTTATTATTTCAGAAGGTCTCATTGTTTTGAAGAAAGCGATTCTTCCCCAGTGCATGCACTCTTCCATTGTTTCTTGTAGTGTCATTCCACAGAACCTCTGAGTTAGAATCGCTTGGTACATTGCTAAGTCTACAGATTATTGAGCTCCACCCCAGATTTCCTGAATCATACTTTGGGGGTACAACCTAGAAACGTGCATCTTTACAAGTTCCTAGGTTTCCATGCACACTAAAATTTAGAATCAGTGGCATATAATAAACATTAAAATAACCTAGAAGAAGAAAATGTGGCTCCAAATGGCCAAATATGTTATTTAAAACCTTGATAGACTCCTGGAAATATGCTCAGCCTTTGTGGGAAAGAGAAAGGCAACACTTGGAATGGAAATATGTGCTGGCAATTTTACCGAAAAACGTGTTTTGAACAATTAGGTTAATTTAGTTTTGGTTTGCATCCAAACCCAGTGACACCAAGTTGGATGGTAACCAGAAAGGAACATGAAATCTCTGTAGAGTGGGTGTGTAATAGATTGGGGTGATTGATAATGAACCTTAAACAAACGCCAGAAATTTCAGTTCATATGTTATCCCTTACCTCACAGTTTTTTCCAGAGGAGCAGGAAAACACAATATTTTTTCCCATTATTATTTGTATTGTTAAATCTTTTCCATCAACTGTTCCAATGCCTAAATGAAATTTAAAAGTTAGCCTGTTTAGAGAAAAATCACAATGTCTTTCCAATTAATATAATAGATTAATAAAATAAAAAATTATCTCAGCTCACAAGGTGTCCATATTTAATCAATTGGACTTGAATGATTTTTTTTTCTTTGAAGGAGAAGGCTTTAAGTCCTGTTCTGTTTCCTAAAGCAAAATGTATAAGATGAGAGAGGAGAGAGTGAGAGAGCAAGAGAGAGAAAGAGCAAGAGAGAGAAGCTTGGTTAAGAGAATCTTAAAAATTCCTATAGCTTATATGAGGAAGGACTCCACACAAAAAACTGAAATATCTTTCAGAGGGTAGGTCCCTTGTAGTATAGGCTTCCCTTGCTATGCAAGTACTCTGGGAGCCCATCAGCTTCAGTGTACTGTCTAGCAGTTGTGAGAGGCTGCATTCAACTTCAGTGAACTTTCTTTTGGAGATTCTCTCAACGTGTTTGTCCACTTCTTGATGGGTCATTTACAAGTGCACCTGCCTACACCGTGCTGAGTGTTCTGCAGTTTTTGACCAAAATAGCATGATCCCCATGACCTGCCCTCCCTATTCCCCCAATCTTGTCCTGAGTGACTTCTTTTTGTTTCCACAAATGAAAAAAGTCCTCAAAGAGAAATGTTTTTCAATCTGGAAGAGGTGAAACAAAAAAGGGCAGAAGCACTAAAAGATATCCAAATTAAAGAGTTCAAAGATTCTTTTGAGCAGTACAAAAAGCATCTTGAAAGTGTATTGCACCTAATGGAGAGTACTTTGAAGGTGACTGAAGTTCAAACATGTCAGAATAAATATACAAATCTTAAAAAATAAATTCTGGTTCTTTGTGTCCCTTCTTTTATCACTCTGAAGAATGAAATATTGCAAACATGCAAGTTAATATCCCCAAAACAATGTTTCCATTATAATTCCCTTTATGCACTACTGTACTGGGGAGTCCTAGTTTGAACAACTAAAAGAGTAAAAAATCAAAGATATGAGGGCTGGAAGAGAGAAAACGTATATTCTGTTAATTTGTCTACATAAAAACAAATTATGATCTATAGATAAATTATAATCAATAAGAAAGTTTATAAAAAGAAATCATGATATGTAATATCAACACAAAAATTCTTAGAGTGATGAAGAAAAAACATTAACCAGGCATGGGTGCATGTGCCTGTAGTCCCAGCTACTTGAGAGGCTGAGATGGAAGGATCTCCTGAGCCCAAGACATGGGGCTGTGGAGAGCCATGATCGTGCAACTGCAATCCAGCCTGGGTGACAGAGTGATACAAAAGACAAATGAATGAACAAACAAAATATATAGTTCAGCTTCTAAACTTAGAATCACTTCGCCTTTCTAGGAAAAAATTTAGGAAATGTGACTTGCAACCCTCTTGCTAATGTGGTGGTTTCTTCAGACTTCTTGCCATGATTCTTTACAGTGTAGAGCCTAAATTGCTCTTGCCTCACTTCAAGTCTACTTCCTGATGCAATCTCTGTGTAAAGAAAGGTAGTCATGTCCAAAATTCCCGTGGTGTTTATTATGTATTTATAGGCAAATGGCCTCTTGCCCCTTTTTGGATTAAAATGACATACTTCCTTTTAGCATTTCATCAGGTTTGGTTTCTCTATCTTCAAATAATTTTCATTGCTTTCCTTTTGGCTCTGCATAATTTACTTTAAATAGGCACAAAAGTAAAGGGTGAGAATAAGACAAATATTCTAATAAAATAATATGGTAAACATGTTTTATTCCACATTGCAAATTCTGTTTGTTTTCTTCTCGTTTAATTTTGTCTACACTCACACCATGATATTGTCATTAGAAATCACAGTTTCTTTGCAGAAGCTACTGTACCCCACAATATCATAATAAAAAATACTGATTATAAAATAAAAAGAAAAAGAAATCACAGTATCTTGCCATAATTTTCTTTGTCCCATAACAAGTACTGAACTTTTCTATTGATGGCTACCAGAAACCAGTGAAATGTTCAACTATCCTAAGTCAAATACTTCTCTCATGAGAAGAAAAGAATGTTGGCTTATGATCTTCCATTCCCAAACATTTAAACAATTTTAAATGAATTATATATATTTAGGTCATTAGAAAACCCTCTATATCATTAATTTTGCACTGGTTTTTTTCCTTAGCCCCCAATACATAACCACTAGTGGCAACATGTGTTGGGGGGAGAAAAAACAAATGCAAGTAATTTTTAAAAGGCATTTTACAATTTAACAATAAAATGTCATTTTTTAAACCTTGCAGTTTTAATATACATTGAAAGGTTTCTTTTATTTCTGAATAATCAGACAAAATATTCAGGAAAATATGTCTAGATTTTAATTTTTGTGCCACTTTAGAAGACTAAAAAGACCTGGCGGCCTGGGTGGACACCACAACCAACACTGCAGCACCCATGATGTCCAGCACTGGCACTGCCTCATGGTTCACAGTCTGGCTGTTAAGAGAGGTTTGCCTTAGGGGATCGGAAGCATCACCCCCTTGCTGCCTCTCTGGCATGCTTCCCTGCACACTGAGATATCCTGAAGGTGAGCCATGCAGGGAAAACAATGTGGGTGATGGAGAAATGGACATGGAGCTGGAGGCCAGTTTCCCTCTCCAGTTTCTTTTCTTTGCTGCGTTCCAGAGTTGGCATGGGTGATCTGCCTCCCTGGGCAGTGGTGAATCCCATCCATGGCTTTCTATCTCCTTTTAAATTCTAGAAGCAGGAATACAATCAGTTCTAGTGAAGTTTATAGGGGTTTATACTACTGCTATTATTTATTATGGCCAGGGGCTGAAAGTCACCTACATAGAGTCCCACTTTCTCCCATCTCTTTCCATTTTCATGTAGATTCAGGCAGAGAAGACTAAGCAATGTCCCTAATGAGGCTTTCCTTGACCCTCAATGCTGTGCATCCTAACATTGTGTTTTCTGTTTTGTGTTGTTTTTTTAAGTTTTAAAACAAAGATTATACAGAAAAGAAAGGGAGACATGCCAGTGCTGGCATGGGCAAAATAAACCACTTGGCTTTTGTTTTTGTTTTTTAAAGTCAGAGTTTTACTCTGTCACCCAGGCTGGTCTTCAGAGATATGATCACGGCTCAGCACAGCCTCAAACTCCTGGACCCATGTGATCCTCCCATATCAGCCTTCTGGGTAGCTAAAACTACAGGTGCCCTCCACCACATCTAGCTTTATTTTTTATGCTTTATTATTGTACAGACGTGATCTCAGTATGTTTTCCATGCTGATCTTGCACTCTTGTGCCCAAGTAATCCTCCAGCCTCAGCTTTTCAAAGTGCTGGGATTACAGGCATGAGCTAGTCCACCTGGCTTGGCTTTTTCTCTATGTACTTATTTCTCTCCTCTACTTACCACCTAGAGATTCCTTACAGACAGGGGAATGATAGCACAGCCTAGCCTGAAGCAGGTACTCAGCAATTGTTTGGCAACAAATAAGGTAAGCTTCCTTGGTTGTTGAGTGCTGAAGGCTTTGTGCTCAACCCTATTACTGCTGGGGTAAGAGGGATCAGACGGAAGGGAGGAGAAAGAGACCCCAGTGTGATGAGAAAAAGGGGCCTTTGAAAGGAATAGGCGAGAAAATGATACAGGGGTGCCTCTGCCAAGACAAACACCAATGTTTAAGAAGCGGGAATGGCCTCGGGGGATACGAGTTCTCCTTCTTCCTCCATCACAGGCTCTGGTCTGAACAGTGTACTCTGGACCCAGAACTGAGGAACAAGCACAGGAGAGAAGGGAATGGAAGGAAGTCCATCCAAATTGTGATGGAAAGAGAAAAGTGAAGGACATCTAGGAATTGGCAATATGGCTAAGAATTACTGGGTCAGTGAGCAAATCCAGGAAGAGTTTGTGTGTGAAAATATGTAAAGAGACAACTATGAGTTCAGATCATCCAAATCGGTAAGTATGTGCAAAATCTTCTCACATAGTGGGAACACTGGTCCTCCTTCCCAATTCTTCAATTATACATACAGCACTTACCACGTATGGAATCAATGATTATTCTTTTGATTATCAGTCTTTTTTCTTGAATGTGTTTTTGAGCCTTGACATTTTCAAAGTACTGCACATATCTCCTCTGCAAAGCAAGAGAAGCCTCAATTTAAGTGGAGATGTAAAGTCTAAAGTCAGCATTCCAACTTTTTAAAAATTCTTTTTAAAATTAATTTTAAAGATGTGGGGTGCAATTCATGGTTATGTAGATAAGTGGTCAGCATACAGGTAAAGTTTGGGACTTCTTTTGGGTTTTTTGTGTGCTGCTGTTTGTTTTGCTTTGTTTTTACATAGAGCTTGTAAAAGGCAGTGAGTAATTAAGGAAACAATTACATTTACTGGGTGCCATTCCATACTAGGCATCTTTATGAATGCTGCCTCACACTAAGTATCTACCCTGGGGAAAAAACTACTGAAATAAATGCTCTGGGAAAGTAACAAGGACAAAGCCAGGGATTGCTGATAGGCTGTTTATGATTGAGAGGACAACTAGTTAGAACTAACAAGAAACATTCGCAGTGTGGGGGTAGAAGCTTAGTTGTGACTTAGGGAAGGTCTGGGCTTTGTTGGAGAGTAGCCTCCTGGACATGGGAGAATGATATACAGGAAGATGCAAGATGAAGCCCCCATATGTCCATAGTAGATGACAATGGTCACTCTTTTCTTGTTCCTGCCTGCTAGATTTTCTTTACTTTCCATTTCTTCAATTCTGTTTTCACAAGAAAGCTCTGGACTCAGCCTTGATCTTTCCCTGGTCAAACTGTTCACAATGGCTCTTCTTGGATCTTTCTTCAATGAGTTAAAAAGTTTCTGTACTTTCTCTACTGATGGGAAAGTGTTCATAAAATCAACTGCCATACTTGCCATTTCCCCGAAAGGGTCAGTCATTCGGAGGGTTCCTGCAAGTTCTGAACTTAGGGGTGGATGAAACGTGGTCAATAGAAAGCCCCACTTGCAAAGTCCTAAGGTGATGGTGTCTGAAAATTACAAACCAGGCACAGAGGGCACTCTGTCCTGGGGCCTTGCCAACACAGCTCTCACACCTGCAACTGAGTCGTTGCATTACTAGGCCGGTGCATCAGAAGAGAATCCATTGCAACTTGGGGTTTGCCCATTCTGGACCAAAGTTAGGGAAACTGTGCAGGCCTGAAGAGGACATGGGGAAGGGGGGCTGCATGGGAAGAGTTGTGAAAGGAGCTGCAGCTAACATCCCCCTAGCTCCTGCCACCAGATTCTCCACCTTCCACAAAAACTGTAACCCACCATGGCCACAAATTGCTTTTGCTGCTATACTTCCTTCTGGTACAGCTTCAAACAATAAGGGCTTATAGCAGAAGTTAACATAACCAATACATAGAAAGCATCCATTACACACAAAGATGATATCATGAGAAGGGATGAGGCACACTGGGATGCAAAGAGTGGAAAGATGAGAAAGCCATTGACCGTGCTTTCAAAGGATACAGAAATTGCCACTTCAGAGAGTTAGAGAATCATGGAGTGTCTCTTAGTTTCTAAGAAAAACACAAAGAGCTGTAAGAACTGTAAAAGCAAGACACTACTTCAGGCCAGGAAAGGAAAGGTCCTCCAGGAAAAGGGGCTTCCATAAGCAATGTCATGAGGATATAAAGTGTGTGCACAGGCTGGGAAACAGTACAGTCTAAACATGTCAGATAGTGGGGTATATGAATGCATGCCATGGAAGAAAATGTTGGAACAATCAGACTAAAACATCTTAAACTGTAGAAGATCATGGGTGACAGGTGAAAACATTCAGTTTCCTGCTAATGGCAATAGGGGTGGGCAATATGAATATTGAGCATGGAAATGGTATGATTAGAGCTGGACTTCAGTCAGTTCATGTATTATTTTAGCTTAGGGTGTATGGCTATTATCACTTTGTTTTTTTATGACTTGGGTGTGGGAGAAAAGCATCAGTGGAAGAGGTTGAGTTCTTTGATCCAAATTAAAGGTCAGTAGCTGCACTCAAGTTTTAGAACAGGGCCAAGGGTACTTATTCAGCTCTCATCACTTCACTCAAAAAAAAAAAAAAAAAAAAAGGCACTCACTGCCACACCCAAATCTCTTTAAGAATTCCCAAACAGTTCTCAATTCACAGTGTGTGTGTGTGTGTGTGTGTGTGTGTGTGTGTGTGTACATGCACACATGAGGGACAACGAAGAAAAGACAATGGGAATGAAATGCTGTGCGGGGCATGGTAAATAATGGACTTCAGAGTCTCACAGATCGAGTTTTGAGTCCTTGGTTCAAAAGTTAATTTCTCTGAACCTCAATTTCCCAGTTTCTAAAATGAGAATCATCGTAATGCCTAAAGCCCTTAGAGTGGGTCAACAAAATCTGGAATGTTGTAAACTCTATAGGATGTGTGTTCTGTTTTCTGCAATAAACAAATTACAAATAAAAAAGAGAGGTAAAACCTAGAAACTAAAAGAGATTTGGCAACTAAATGAAATGTGTGGACTTTGGATTGTGATTTAAGCAAACTGAATTTTAAGAGACTTTAAAACATTTCAGAAAATATAAACATGGACTAGAAATTTGATATCATGGTATTTTTAAGGAATAACATTTTTAGATATGACAAAATATATTAAAGTTTTTTGTTATCGGAGTACTTATATTCGATGTCATACTGGAACATGTATGGTACAAAATGATATGATGCCTGAAATATTCTTCAAAAAAACTCAGGTTTAAGGAAAACAAGAGTAAAGAGTGGAACTGTGGGGTTGGCACAGTGGGAGGGAACTGGATAAACATGCCTACTTGCTTGCTGAAATGATTATTGAAGTGATTTGATGACTATTAGGGGACTTATTGTACAATTCTCTTTTTATATATGTTTGAAAATTTCCATCATGAAAAGGTTTTAAAATAAACCTAGGGTAATAAGCATATATTTCACGTGGGTTTATGAGTATCAAATAAGGTGTATGTCAAGATACAATATCGTCTGGTATAAATCAGGTTTTAAAAGTGCTCTTTCCCCCTTCCTTCTCTTTTATTTCAGAATAGATGCCCCTCATGTGTGCATGTACACACACACACACACACACACACACACACACAGCAAGACACATTCACAGGGGCTTTATCCAAAAATTGTCCTTGTGATATTCTGCCAGACTGAGTTGCCCTAGTAGGAATTTGGGAAAGACTCTGGTCCTCTTAACAGGGAAATCAAAGGTTGTTGACTTTAGATGATCATCAAGGGTATAAAGCTTTAGGCATGCGACTTTCCTACTTTGGGAAGGTAATCAACTCCTGAAGTCACTAAACAATAACTGACATGAATTGGAATGCCAGTAGGATGCTATGAGAAGAACCCAGATACCACAAAGCATGGGTAGCACCTGAGGCATGGCTCTTGGCCTCAGGGAGGACCAACTCCTGTCTCAGGGTACTCAAGGGCTGCTGCCCAACTACCAAAAGGGAAAAGTCTAAAGTGAAGCCAAGTAATAGGTGCCAGTATTAACCCACCCCCCCAAGAAAAGCCCCCTTTTAAAAATAGCTTACCTGAGAAGGAGATTCCACATCCTGATACTTAGTGCCTTTGGAGTCATCTGTCTGACATTTTGCAAAGTGAGCAAGGCTCTCTAATAAAAAAAAAATGGGAGAGGGGGGCAATCTAGTCATGGTTCATCTGCATTCTTCTCTCTCCTGTATCAGGCAACCTTAAGGTTCCTGAGGGCACTCGGTTTTCTTAAGTCAGCAGTCTTTGGGCAGAGGCTACCCAAATAAACTTAAAAATCCATATCAAAGCCAGGCTCGGTGGCTCAGCCTGTAATCCCGCACCTTGGGAGGCTGAGGTGAGTGGATTGCCTGAGCCCGTGGGTTCGAGACCTGCCTGGGCAACTTGGCGAGACCTCATCTCTACAATAAATCAAAAATCAGCCGGGTGTGGTAGCATGC
>CAUYQG010058780.1:0-11820 GCA_963574415.1 Tarsius wallacei | reverse complement strand
AGACCTCATCTCTACAATAAATCAAAAAATTGGCCGGGTGTGGTAGCGCGTGCCTGTAGTTCCAGCTACTTGGAAGGCTGAGGCGGAGGGATCGCCGGAGCCCAGCAGGTCTAGGCTGTGGTGGCCGGGAGCGGCCACTGCACTCCAGTTTGGGCGATGGAGTGAGACTCCAACTCAAAAAAAATAATAATAATAATAAAAAATAAATAAATGACAGGTTAATTAAGTCTTACCTGCCTCTGAATATTAAGATAAACAAGATGGCCTGATTTCTTATTGCTTCGGACATGACATACGTTCGAATATATTTTAAAATCATGAAAGACTTCACTTCATTTCTGTTCTAAAATTATATTCAATGCTTGTGACAGCCTATAGTTAATTACTCGAACTGTAAGAACTATGCTGCTAGTAAGTTTTAATTTCACATGGGTTGCTATGTTTTGCTAGCTTTGGCTAGCCATTCACGAACATTCAGTTCGTTTTAAGGAACTGTGAAGATTACTTTAAGTCCATCACCAAAAATAGAAAGAAAAAAAAGAGTATGATAGTAACTCATAAGAAATCATAAATCAGTTTGGATTTAATTTTAAAAGATTATTGAGCTGCAATATTATATAGCAAATCATTCATGTTTATTATTATAAAGTTTCAAGAGAAATGATAGTACTTCAATATAGTATATTCATTTATACTCAATTATTTATCTACAAGATTCATTAACATGAATATTATCAATACATTGGAAATATAAAAATAAGAATATTTTCATGATTTTGTAACTGATATTTCAACCTTGAAGCTCTTAAATTTAACTGATTAGGAGTAGAATGTACCTTTTACCTACCAAGATTTTGAGAGAATTTCTCCACATCTGAAAGATAATTTTGAAGCACAAATCTGCTTAAGATATTGTAGTGATTTTAAATTTCTATTATATAAAATGTTATAACCCAAAATTTGGTTATCAGAATTAAGAAGCAAAGACTATCTTTCCACACACACAAACAAAATTCCATTATCTCAGTCTTTAGTTTGTAACTAGGAGGAAGCCATCCAGCCTGGAACTATTATTCTTAGTTTTGCTCTCATCTAGATGAGGTTTTGTAACGGTAAACTAGCCAGTAAACTGTGAGTGAAAGTGTGTTGTGAGTGAGCTCGCCAAGGATTTCTTGAACATCTGTGATTCTTGAGAGCAGCGACATTATTACCTTTTGGTTAGGACTATTTCTTCAAGGACGTTTGCATTGAAGACAGCCCTGGAAAATGGAAATAGAAACAGTGTTTTTCTCCGGAGAAAACAGCAGGTTTACTTACAGCTTTAGGAAACAAAGATAGCATCTCCCTGAGGAGCATGTGGTCACAGAGCAAGCAAACTTAACGTTCAGTGTCAAAATATGTAATACTTCCTCTGAAACAGAGGTCAGGTATTACTGCCTTTTACCAACGATTCTTGTTCTGTAAACTCAAAGATCCTCTAACGTAATGCAACCCGCTGTGTTTTCAGGTATCATCTGACCTTCTTCACATTGCTCTGCAGGATCTGGGACTTGGAGAACTGACACAAATTTTAAAAGTTGATACGTCAGCTACTCCTATTGCTGTAACTAATAAATTGCTTTTTGTCTCTGACTCCAGAGTCTTGGGTCTCATGCAAGCACTCATAAGGCTTTGATATGTTAGTTGGCAAGTAGGGTAATCTCAAATCCTTCCGAGTTCTTCATGGATTTGGCTAGGAAGATGAGATGCTGATCGCGACATGGATTTTGTAAGAAGAAAGGCAAAATCCTGGCATTCTGGGATATGACAAGACTCTCTGGAATTTAGTAGTAAATGCTGTCACCCAAATGTGGGCTCTTGGGAAGGAAGTAATAGAAACCCAGTCTTGCCTATTAATGAAAGCCCAGAGGCCAAGAGGTAAAAATTAAGAGTAAAACAAACTGCACAAAGGATGCCTTGTTCATTCTGACTTTTGTTGAGGCAAGCAGGGGAAGCAGTATCACCAAGAAGATGGACCAGCAAGCTTCAAGTTTCCACATGAAAGGAAATGTAGTTCTGGCCACTAAGTCAGAGTTCCTAAGCTGGAACAATGTTGGCAACGAGGACCTTGCTATACAGTATAGAGCATTAGAAATTTGTGTGTTTTTTTTTCTTTTCAGCACGTTTGAGTTCCTTGTAGATCCAAGATGTTAAGCCTTTGTCAGACCTGGAGTTGGCAAATACTTTTTCCTAGTCTGTAGGCTGTCTCCCTGCTCTGTTGATGGTTTCTTTGGCTTTGCTGAAGCTTGTCAGTTTAATGAGTTCCCACTTATCTATCTTATCTCTTATGACCTGTGGGTTTTGGGTTTTATTCAGGAATTGGATGCCAGTTATCGTTTAACTTGGTATTAGTATAAATTAGCATAGGATGAAAAGGGTTTATAGGATAGGCAGTCATGGATTAAGGTTAACATCTGTTATGGGATTTTTCTTCCTCATACCTGAAAGAGCATCTGATGGGTGGGGGATGCCCCTCACACACCTGGCTTTGTGTTCACATGAAGGGCATGTGAGTCTGACTGTGCAAAATTTGGGTATAAAAGCCCACTGTTAACACTCAATAAAGGCTTCTGCACTAGATGGGACTCCAGCATCTCTTTTTCTCTTCCTCTCCCTCTCTCACTTTCCTTCCTTCTCTCTTTTTCCCTCAAACGCCGACACTGTCTTCACCTTTCAGAACCCCTGGACTCTGCAGGAGCAGGACTCTGGCACAGCCATGTTCATTTAATTTTACATAAACATGCTCTTTGAAGCTGAAGAAAATCTGACTGGTTTTCAATGTGAAAATAAAATATGAAAACTGTTTTGGAGTTATTTCTAAAAAGAACTTGTCTCCAATTCTAATAAGAATTACCAAAAAAATTACTATATTTTATAAATGGAAATACCACTACTAAAAACAGAATGCAATTAATAGAATGGTGTTGTTATTTGTTTCCAGACTATCAATACACTAGCATGAAGCAAAAACAATAATAAAAGTTAGATATTCTGTGGCAAACTTTAGGAGTAGGCTATGAGTTATCTGAGTTATCTCAGGGTAAACTCTGTATCAACAAGCGCTGCTAGCGAGTATTCTTGGGGCAAATAAAAAGAGAGTTAAATGTTTGGTAGAATTCAACAGTAAAGCCATCAGGTCCTGAGATATTCTTTGATGGCAAATGTTTTATTATTGGTTTAATTTATTCACTCATTGTTGGTCTGTCCTGAATTTCTCTTTCTCTATATATTTGTAAGTCTTCATTTATTCTTGGTAGATTTATCCATTTCTTCTGTTATCAATTTTTTGGTATCAGCTGTAATATCTCTTGTTGAATCTCTGATCTTATTTATTTGAGTCATCTCTTAGTCTTTTTTCTTAGTCTAGTTAAAGGTTTGTGAATTTTGTTCATCTTTTCAAAAAATCAACTCATTTCATTGATTTTTTTAAATTGTTTTTTCTAGTCTCTATTTTGTTTATTTCTACCCAGTCCTTTGTTATTTTCTTCCTTCTGCCAAATTGGAGTTTACTTTGTTGTTATTCTAGTTTCTTGAGGTGCGTTAATAGGTTATTTAACAGAAATCTTTCTTCTTTTTTGATGTAGTTGTTTATTGCTACGAACCTAACTTTTATAATTGCTTTTGTTGTGTCCCATAAGTTTTAGTATGATACGTTTTCTGTCTTTTCATTTTCATTTGTCTCTGTATTATTCTGTTTTGCGTTGTAATAAAAGAAAACCTAGGCTGGACAATTTATAAAGAAAAGCGGTATTTTGGGCTGATGTTTTGTAGACTGTATAAGAAGCATAGTGATGACACTGCTTCTGGTGAAACTGAGGAAGCTTGCAATTGTGGTAGAAGGTGAAGTGGAAGCAAGACTGTCACATGGCAAGAGAGAAAGCAAGGGAAAGAAGTGAGGTGCCATGCTCTTTTAAACAACCCTCTCTTGCCTTAACTAATAAAGTGAGAACTCACTCATTATCAAGAGAATGGCACCAAGCCATTCATAAGGGATTTCTCTCATACCCAAACTACTTTCACACCAGGCTCCACCTCCAACATTGGGGAACGTTTTTTTTTTGTCAGAATCTTACTCTGTTGCCCAGGCTGGAGTGCAGTGGCACGCTCAAGGCCACCGCATCCTCAACCTGCTGGGCTCAGGCCATCCTTCTGCCTTAGCCTTCCAAGTAGCTGGAACCACAGGCATGAGCCAACATGCCCAGCTAACTTTTGGATTTATTGCAGAGATGAGGTCTCACCTAGTTGCCCACGCTGATCTTGAACCCGTAGGCTCAGGCAAACCTCTCACCTCGGCCTACCAAAGTGCTGGGATTATAGGCGTGAGCCACTACGCCCGGCCAGGAAATGCATTTTAACATGAGACTTGGAGGGGACAAACATTCAAACCATATCAATCTCAAAACATTTTTTAACCTTCTTTAATTTCTTATTTGATCTTTTGGTTGTTTAGATGCATGTTTGTTTGTTTTAAGTCAAGGCTGGAGCTCAGTGGCATGATTATTGCAGCCTTGACCTCCTGGGCTCAGGGAATTATTTTGCCTCAGTCTCTGAGTAGCTGGGTTTACAGGTGCACACCGCCATGCCAGGATAATTTTTTGATATTTTTGGTAAAGATGGGGCTATGTTGCCTTGCTTGGCCTTGAACTCCTGGGCTTAAGAAATCCTCCCGCCTTGGCCTCTCAAACTGCTTGTATGCCTGGCCTTGTTGTTTGTATTTGTATCTATGTATTTGTAAACTTTCTCATATTTTTCTTGTTGATTTCTAATTTTATACCACTGTGCACAAAAAAGATACATAATATAATTTCTTCTTAAATGTGATAAGATTTGATTCGTGGTTTAACATGTGATATATCTGGGAGAATGTTCTATGTGCAATTGAGAAGAATGTGTGAATGTGTATTCTCCATCTGTTGGATGAAATGTTCTGTGAATATCTGTTAAGAGCAAGGTTCAGTGGCTCAGCCTGTAATCCCAGCACTTCGGGAGGCCAAGGCAAGTAGATTGCCTGAGCCCACGGGTTCGAGACTAGCCTGGGCAACTTGGCGAGACCTCATCTCTACAATAAAATAAAAAATTAGCCGGGTGTGGTAGCACGTGCTTGTAGTTGCGACTACTTGGAAGGCTGAGGAGGAATGATTGCCGGCGCCCAGTAGGTCGATGCTGGGGTAGCCGTGAGAGTGCCACTGCACTCCAATCTGGGTGACAGAGTGAGACTTCAACTCAAAAAAAAAAAAAATCTATTAAGTCCATTTGGTCTATGTTGCAGTTTAAGTCCAATGTTTCCTTGATTTTTCTCTGGATGATCTGTCCACTGTTGAAAGTTGCATGTTATACACCAAAATAAACTCTAAATTGCTCAAAAACCTAAACGTAAAATCTCAGACTATAAGAGCCTTAGAAAATGCAAGAGCCACCCTTATGGAAATTGGAGCTGGCAACCAATTCCTGATCAAAACCCCAAGTGCCCATGCCATAAGAGATAAGATAGACAGGAGGGACCTCATCATACTGACAAGCTTCTGCAAAGCCAAAGAAACCATTGAGAGAGCAGGGAGACATCCCACAGACTGGGAAAAAATATTTGCCAACTATATATCTAACAAAGGTCTAACATCTAGAATCTACAAGGAACTCAAATGTGTTGAAAAGGAAAAAAAACAGTTCCATTACAAAAGATATGAAAAGACACTTCTAAAAGAAGACATACGAGCAGTCAACAGATACATGAAAATATGCTCAGTCTCACTAGTCATCAAAGAAATGCAAATTAAAACCACAGTGAGATACCACCTAACTCCAGTCAGGATGGCCATCATCAATAGCTCAAAAAACAACAGATGCTGGAGAGGATGCAGCAAAAAGTGAACACTTCGACACTGTTGGTGGGAATGTAAACTATCACAGCCTCTGTGGAAAACAGTGTGGTTATTCCTAAAAGTTCTAAAAATCGACCTCCCATATGACCTTGCAATCCCCCTACTGGGAATATACCCAAAGGAAATCAAATCACTCTATGAAAAAGATACCTGCACACACATGTTTATTGCAGCATTATTCACAATAGCAAAAACATGGAACCAACTGTGTTGCCCATTGAAAGAGGACTGGATTTAAAAATGTGGTACATATGCATGATGGAATATTATGCAGTCATAAAGAAGGACAAAATGATAAACTTCACAGCAACTGGGATGGACTTAGAGGCTATAATACTGAGTGATTTATCACAAAAACAAAGAACTGAGTACCACATGTTCTCACTCATAAGCGGACCTTGAATAACTATTGTAATACTGTAAGAAAGGGATCAGCGGTAGTGGGAAACTGCCAGGGGAGGGGCTGCACACCTCATCAACAAAGGTTCCTGCATTATAAACATTTGTATACCTAACCCTGAATTGTACCCTACATATTTAAAATAATTTTTTTTTAAACAGAAAGTTGTATGTTGAAGTCACCTACTATTATTGTATTGCAGTCTACTTCTTTCCTTAGCTCTAATAATATTTATATCAAGTATTAGGGTGCTCCAGTGTATGGTTAATATATATTTAGAATTGTTATATCCTCTTACTGAATTGATCCCTTTATTGTTATATAATAATCTTTGTCTCTTTTTAGTTTTTTTACTTATACTCAACTTTACCTGATAAAAGTACAGGTACTCCTATTTGACTTTGGTTTCCATTTTTGTGGAATATCTTATTCCATTCTTTCATTTTTACTCAATGTTTGTTCTTAACAGTGAAGTGCTTTTCCATTGGGCAGTATATAGTTGGGTCTTGATTCTTTATTTATTCAGTCACTTTATATCTTTTTATTGGAGACTTTAATCCATTTACATTCAAGATGATTATTGATACATAAGATCTTCTACAACTTTGTTAATTGTTTTCTGGTTGCTTTGTGCAGGTTTTGTTTTTTTCTTCCTCTCTTGTTGTTTACCACAGTGGTTTGGTTGTTTTCTGCGGTGCTACACCTTGTTTCTTTTCTTTTTAATTTATCTACTGTAGTTTCTTTTTGTTGTTACCATGGACTACCATAAAGAGTCTTGTAGTTATGATTTACTCTTTTAAGCTCATAGCAACTTAACATTGGTTGCATAAAAATACTCTAGACTTTATCTCTCCTCCTGAATTTGTAATTTTATTTCTTTAGTTTCCTTCTTTGTCTATTGTGTGTTTCTTAACCACTAATTATAGCTGGTTTTCCTTTTGAACATTTCAAATTTACGTATTCATTCTGGGTAATTGAGAGGCTTATATAGCACCTTTACAACATTGAGGTATTCTAAGTTTGATTAATAGATTTACCTGTACTGGTGAGTTTTCTATTTCATTCTTTTCACAATGGTAATTATTGTTCTTTTACTGTGAGTTGTAGCACTCCCTTAAGCATTTTTTATAAAGCCAGTCTAGTGGTGACAAATTCCATTAACTTTTACTTAAATGGAAAGGTCTTCATTTTTTTTGTCATTTATGAAGGATGGTTTCCTGAATACAATATTCATGACCAACATTTTTTTTCCTTTCAGTACTTTGAATACACCCTATTCTTTCTTCTCCTGCAAGCTTTCTGATGAGAAGTCTGCTGATAGTCTACTGGAGATTCTCTTATGTGTGACTAGATGTTTTTCTCTTACAGTTTTTAGAATTCTTTTTGTTTTTGATTTTTGACAGTTTGATTATAAAGTGCCCTGATGAGGAATTTTTTTTAATCAATATGGTTGGGAGCTTTTGAGCTTTTTGTATTTAGATGCCCATATTTTTCTCAATATTTGTATAGTTTTCAGCTATTATTTTGTTAAATAGGTTTTCTGTGTCTTTCTGCAACTCTTCTTTCTCTGGCACCCCTATAATGCAATGATTTGTTTGTTTAATGGTTTTCTTATTTTTCTCTCTTTTTTTTCCCCAGAGTGGATAATATTAGAAGTCTTGTCTTCAATTTCAGAATTTCTTCTGCTCGAACTAGTCTGTTTTTGAAATTCTCATTTTTTTTTATTTTAAGCATTGAATTACTCAGCTCCAAGATTTCTTTTTGATTTTTTTAATAATATGTATTTCTTTGTTGAGTTTCTCATTCAGATTATAAATTGTTCTTTCTGATTCATTAAATTTGTTGTCTATTTTCTCTATAGTGTATCTCACTGAGTTTCTTTAAGGTCATTACTTTGAATTTCTTTCTATGCATTTTGTAAATATCCTTTTATTTGGGGTCCAGAAT
This sequence comes from Tarsius wallacei, assembly GCA_963574415.1. Lineage (NCBI taxonomy): Eukaryota > Metazoa > Chordata > Mammalia > Primates > Tarsiidae > Tarsius > Tarsius wallacei. The sequence continues at coordinate 3,555 of CAUYQG010058780.1, read as the reverse complement.
TAAGGACTTATTGTGGTCTTTTGGGGGTGTCATGTTACCTTACCTTTTTTGATGTTTGTGCATCTAATTGAAGAGTTGTTTGTTTGTTTGTTCCTAATGTTATGTAGTAGCTTTCACAGAGAAAGACTTCTCCCCATAGATGGGTCCCAAGGTGTCAGCTGAGGCATCAGAATTGCTTCTGGATATGTAGCGGGAAAATAGAGAGATCGTAACACTGTGACTATTATAGGAAGTGGCACTTTATTACACTGACTGGCTCAGCGGGCTCTAGGGGCTAATGCTTTCAGGTCGAGCCCCGCAGAACAGAAGTGGGGTCTTATACCCTTGTTTAGGTAAGGGAGGGGGTCATGTTGAGTGATTACATATTTCCTTTGCAATGTTACAAGGTTGTACTCAGCAAAATTAGATTTTTCAAAGAACAAATGGTCTCCAGGAACTGCAGGGTTGTAAACCACCCACTTCAGAAGAGGGGTTTTGGATAAGTCTGTGAATTAGTTACTCTTTTGCATTTCTATGAGAGCCATCAGTCTCTAGCCATTTGGCCTTTTTCAAACAAAACTGGCCTGGTGCCTGGTGGGTCTTTAAAGCTTGCCACTTAGTTTTCAAAAGGAAATACCTTTAACTGCTACCAACCCCCTTCCTGCCACATCAGTTGAACTCAGTTGCATGGTCTTTGTGCATTTTCTTCAGCTGTCACTGATGCCTACAATTGCTTCAGTGGCCTAGTTTGAGGAAGTTTATGAAGGTAATGACATTGTCTTGCTAGGGTGTTGGATAGGTGTGTGCCAGGATAGTTGTTGAGCTGAGCACGATAGGGCCAAATGGCTCTATGGCATCTATCAAGAGGGCAGGGCCACCATAGGACTGGCTGGGCTGTTGATGTGGCCGTGGGCATTCATGGGCGAAGCAGGCTGGCTGACTGTGCTGTTCAGGTGCACATATGTGAAATAGTAGGCCAGTTCTGTATCTTCCCCACTGTGCAGGACTGCCTGATTCCTAAGGAGAGTAGGGTGCTAGATGGTTCAAACACTAAGATCTTGTTTGTTCCTTGTGGCCTAGATTCTGGGCAGCAGGGGTTGTGGTGCTGCAGGCACTCATATGAACATAATGTTATGATGATAGGGCCTCAAGATGGAGAAGCAGTGGCTATTGGCTCCCAGTATAGGACATACTCTAGCAGTAGGTGCAGTTTCAAGTTGGCATTATGCAATAGTTAAATCATGGAGTCAGGATGCTTGAAATGGGCTTCACTTTGATAAACACAGCTACATGAATTCCAGGCTACTTTCCAAACTGGATTTCAAGCTTGTGAGGATTGGGAGACTCTCTTGTAGCAAGGATTGCTGGCATTTTAGATGATAATGGGGACTGCTGGGGCTATCCAGTTTACTTTTTCCTATAAGACAAAGTCTCCCCTGATTCTGAGCCAATATTGGTGAGGGATACAGTGTGGCAGAGGCAAGATGCTTTTTTTCTCTCTTCTCCATGGTACTCTCATGGGCTTCTATGAGCCACAAGAATTTTTTCTGCTTTCCTGGAGCTCTCCAGCATCCTTCCTCAATCACTCCAGTAAAAATACAATTGTTTATTTGTGTTTTTGTTTCTTTTTGTGGGAAGGATGAGTGGCTGACAACTCTGCACAGTCATCTTGCCCAGCAATCTCTCTTTATGATTTTTTGAAGGGCTATTTAGCAGTCTCTCAAATTTTAACTTGTGCATATTTATTTGTCCATAAATTCTAAATGTTAGGAATCATAAACATTAGTGCAAATTCACAAAATATAACTGTATGTATTTATTGCAGAATTGTTGCATAACACTAAAAAATTATCATAATGTTCATCAATAATGAATATTTTAAAATTATGATACAGTGTAATAATAAACAGTTATTAAAAAGATAGATGAAGTTGATCTATCTGTACTTTAAAAATGTAAGTTATAAAATGGTTTGATTATAATTTTATTTTTAAACATTTCATGTTTATTTGCATTTTGTGGAAATGGTAGTGGAATATGTCCATGTGTCTTTGTATCACAGTGCTCTGCTATAAGGAGGGGTCAAAGAAGCAGATGTGTCTGTCCAATCTGAGGTGCCCGATAACTCTATGGTCCATAAAGTATGACTGACTAAGCTATTTGTCAAAAATACATCAGGGAGTGGTGGAAAAAAACATTGATTTACATCCTGCAGATCACAGTTCAAAATTCAGCTTCCTATCTTATATGAGATTTGGACAATTTTACCTTTTGAACCTCAGTCTTCTCTAATTCTGAACTTGCAAACTTGCCATGAGAATTAAATAAAATTATATCTACAAATTAGACATTGTAGAATGTTTTCTCAATAAATGCCATTATCATTTTGGATGTACAGGGATGCTTATTTAAATTTCAAAAAGAAAAAAAATGATTATTTTGGTTTTTGGTTAGAATAATAACTCATGGTAGGAAATGTCAACATGCAATATGCTAATTAGAAGCTTTAATTGCCAATTTTCTTGACTAATAATTGATTTTCTTGATTAATGATTTATGATAAGAAGTGAAAGGAGGTACCTATAGAAACCTAGAAACCTAGTTTAGCATAGTTTAGCATAGCCATTTTTGCTTAGCCTTTACCCCTGACACTCTTTAGCCCTGACACCCTAGCACAGGCTAGACACAGATAAAACCTGCCATAGCAGGTTTTAGGAAGCATTCAGACACTTTACTGCAGGCCAAGCAGCAGCCTACTCTATCCCCTGGGCTAATCTCCATCAGATGCAAGACTAGGACAGAGCCATGGAAATGATAATAGACCACCTTTTTGCCAAGGAGTTTGTGACAAGTCTCTTGAAGGAAAACCCCCTCCCCTTGTCTCCTCCCATCTAACACACATCAGAGGGCATGAGATGCTAATGTCTGGCAACGTCATGATCTAAGATTCATGTGGCTACAATCAGCATCAAAGACCTGTGGCCCTGGACACTCCTTCTGGCCTAAATCCCCTTACCCCAAAGGTCCTTAAATACACCCATTTCTGGGCCCTTCAAGGTCATACTTACCTCTGAGTGTCGGCCCCTTTCCAATCTGTGAACGGTGAATAATAAACTTTACTCCTTTCTGCTAACTTCCTTGTTGCAATCTTGCATTATTCCCAACATGATACCAGTCCACCTCACCTCAGTGGATCCTTTCAAGAAGTGAACTATTATTTAATAGAAATGAATCTCTCAAGTCTGGGAAACAAATCTCTCAAATGTTGGGGACAAACAGGGTTTAGGGTGACAGTCACCATACACTTTGCTCAACAGGTTGCATTGTGAGGTCCTTGGTTAGTGTCCTGAGGCCTTTGCGTTAGCAATTTGCATAGGTAGTGAGAGGTTCAGAAGTTATGGAAACTCTGAGAAAAAATGTTTGCAGTGTTTATATTTAGAACTCTGCTAAGTTTTTGTTTGACCCACATAGGATTAACTTGTTTATTCTGCTTCTGTAACCCCTGCTGGCACAGAGTGAGTGTAAAAGCCCCTCCAGTGGGGAACTTTGTATTAATTTTGCTTCTGGTAAACATGT
>CAUYQG010058774.1:0-23281 GCA_963574415.1 Tarsius wallacei | reverse complement strand
TACTTCGACATCCGTCAAGCCAAAGATACGAGAGACCTTTACAATGAAATTAGAAACTGTTCTCTCCTCGCAATGTTTATATCTCTGTATCAATATCTATGTCATATTCTTTGTCTTTTTATCTACATGGTTATATTTTCTGTCTCAGGCCCTTGTCAATTAGCATGCACGCTTGGACCTACCTACCATAATGTTTTACTGTAAATCCATAATAAGCTAACATTTTATTTTAAAAATTTGGTGGCAGTTCTTAAGCTGTGGAGATCAAAAGAAGAAACAAGCCATACATAACATTTTATTCTAAAATTGTGGTATTCCAAGTGTTTTGCAAAGTTTTCCAGAAACCTCTGAATTTCTCTACCCGAGGCTTAAAGCCCTCCACACCTTGACTCCACCACCAACCAGGATCCAGCCAATATAGCAGGTATGGAAATTCTATCTTGGATTTCTTGCCACTGACCCCCTGGGGCAATAACACTTACTTCCTCCATTCAAAATGCATAGCAATTCTCTCTGGTCCCGCTTCTACCCACAAACCCCTACACATTACACTTTGATCTACACAAGACAATCCAGCCACCAGAGCTTTTTAAGAAGCTATGGGGGCTATACGTAATTTACCAGAGTTATTTTATTGTTTTTTTTCTGTGATTGTTTGCTTAATGTCTGTCTCCTCACTAGACGAGGTCTAGAATAGCAGGTAACATTACTGTTATGTTCATAGTTATACTCTATACACCTAGCACAATGCCTGGCTCATGAAAAACAATAAATAAATAGTTCTTGAGAAAATAAAAAACTTGTACAGGTCATGCAGTAGTAAGTGGTGGAGTCAGAACCTGAATCCAGATACTCATCTGATTCCAAAGGCTATGCTTTTTTATATACAATGCTTACCACACACACAGAAAAAGCCATGGCTGATTAAACTATAGTGGAATGTGTACGAAAATTGATATACAGCCTTATGCATACCTTACTTTGTGAATCAAGAGTGTGTGAAATATATTTTTGTGGATGTTGCATCTTGGTGATATGATATAAAATTCATTGATACCTAAATGATATGAGCACTAGAGGCTATTTTGAGAACTTGTAGATGTGTTTTTGCCAAAAGAGAACTACTGATCATTTACCATCCCATCTGCCTCCTTTTAACACATTATCAAAAACTAGAGTGTGGAAGGAAATCTCTGGGATTAAGAGACAAAACGATGCCTGGTAAAGTTTCTGTTTCAAGGAAGTGAACACACTTCCCTGTCATAGTAAGAGAAGATTTAAACACATGACTTTATGCAAACTCTTTAGGGAGCTGTCACATCATCTCCACAGTCCATCTACAATCATGTAGATGGGACCAGATGGATCTGTGAAGGAGCCTTAGCAGGATGACAGGTAGCAATATTCTGACCTAGCCACCCTGAAGGAAGGTACCCCAGGATGCTCTCCCTGGGGTTCCTGAAGGCCCCGTTTTATTTAGCCCATACTAAAAAACAGAGTTGTTGTTTTTTTTTTGAGTTGGAGTCTCACTGTGTTGCCCAGACTGGAGTGCAGCGGCATGCTCCTGGCCACCGCAGGCTTAACCTGCTGGGCTCCAGCGATCCTTCCACCTCAGTCTTCCAAGTAATGGAAACTACAGGCACGCATTACCATGCCCAGTTAATTTTTTATTTATTGTAGAGATGAGGTCTTGCCAAATCGCCCAGGTGGGTCTGGAACCCACAGGCTCAGGTAATCCACTCCCCTCGGCCTCCCAATGTGCTGGGATTATAGGCTGAGCCACCGAGCCTGGCCAGCAGAGTTTTTAAAATTAGATTTTATTTCCAAATTATCAATGGCAACCCAATTATTTATTTTTCCATATACTGGCAGATGATTCCCAACATAATTTGCTAAATTGAAAGTAATACAATTCTAAAGTATACTTGCCCACCAATTTAATGTTTCTCCTTTTGGTTATAAAAATAATACATAATAACTTAGACCAGCTGGAATTTACTAAAAATGCTTAAGATTATTTTTTTAAAAATCGTAAAACCTATGAATATCCACAGTTAATATTTTGGTGTGTGTAATGGACACATGAATTTCAGTACTTACATACACTACAGCCTTACTCTTCTGTGGATCATAGAAGGAAATTTTAGGCTACCAAGTCAAAGTGTTTCACATGTATTTTATTCCACGTCAAGTGTAATCTCTATGCAGAAATCACCTGGTCTTCTCCTAATACTTCATTGGATGGATGGAATTTTCATCGGTTGGAGTGGTACCCTGCCCCAAAGCTGTCTCTCTTCATTTAGTGATTGAGAAGATGACAGGTGAGTCTTGTTTATTGCTCAGCTCTTTAAAAACTGCCAGGCTAGGATCTAGGAGGGTCAAGATGGTTAGTTCATTTGTGAAATCAAGTTATAATTTGCTTTTGTCATTGTTTTACTGTCACAAAATTATGCCTTATTCAAAAAAGATATACAGAACAAATAAGGGTTTCCAGAAAGATTGCAACAAACAAGAGGATTTAAATAAGTGCTATGAAGATGATACTCATTTTCTCAGTGCAAGTATACAGCTTATATTTCTTTTTTTTTTAATAATGCAGAGGTTTTTTTATTATTGTATATAGAACATTAAAAATTTTATTTTTTTCAAAATAAATTCTTATTCAAAGAATTTTACACATCATGATTTCTTCCACTGTCCATCAAGGTCAGATTCCTCTAAAGCTGGAGTCAAAATTTGTCTTCCAAAGACATCTTAAAGATAGCCCTTTTAAAGTAGGATTGATGCTTATTTCACAATTGCCCTGTAAGTTCACAATTCTTTTATTTTGGCTTCTTTAATCAGCTTATATTTCCAAAAATCTCTAACTGCTTTATTCTGCCTTGCTTATAACAAAACCTTATTTTGATCTTGAGAAAATAAAAATAACAGAAATGCCTATGATAACTTATAAAGAACATTTTATACAACATAATTCTCATGACATACTTAAGGTAGCATCGTATATGAGTTTGCTAGGACTGTCTTAACAAAGGACCACAGACTAGGTGGCTTACACAACAGAAATGTATTTTTTCACAGTTCTTTAAGCTAGAAGTCTGAGATCAAGGTGTAAGCAGGGTTGATTCCATTCAGAAACATCTCTTCTTTTCTTGGAGATGGTTGTGTTTTCCCTGTGTCTTCACATGATCTTTCCTTTGTAAATGTTGGTGTCCTAATCTCCTCTTCTTACAAAGGACACTAGTTATACTGGATTAGGGCCTACCCTAATGACCTCATTTTAATTTAATTTCCTCTTTAAAAAACTCTATCTGCCCATACAATACATTCTGAGTTAATGGAGGTGAGGACTTCGACATATAAATGGTGGGGGGGGGGCACAATTTAGCCCATAACATAGGTAATAAATTAAGGGTCTGAGGTTTAAACAGTGTTTTATTTTTTTATTTTTTTCCTGACTCCTAAGTCCAGCTTTTTCTACCAAACCAAAGCTGCCTCTGTGTCATTAATTCTCTTCTCCATTCTGTATCATTAAGCAACTCCACTTCTCAGTATCCCAAGATGCTGCTAATTGCTAGTAAGATTTTGAAGAAATTCAATTTCTTCCTCTCTTGAAAAGATGGAGTGGATGAACTGTAAGTCATCCTTAGCAGTCAGCAAGTCAAATGCAAATTTTGATGACTGTACAATGATTACTCTGAAAAAAGACATTTATTGAATGAATATGGATTATTTGCAAATAACTGCTAGATTAATTGATTTCTATTCGGTGAGTGAGATCTAGTTTCAGGGAAAAACAACAGAAAATCCCCACATCTATCTGGTCATTGTTTCATTTGTTCTTCACTGTAACTCCGCTAGGTAGACTCAGTTCCTTTATTTTTTTTTTATCATTTTAGAGAATAAGAAGTTGAAACTCAAAGACTTTGTGTAACTTGCCCAAGTAGTAGAACTGGGACTCCAACCCATTTCTTTTGATTCAGAGTACAGTGATCTTTTGCTTGTGCTGGCTGCCTCGTCATTCAGTGTACCCACAGTATGCTGTGTGAAGTTCTGTAGGTAATTTGTAGATTCACCACAGGACGTGCTCTCAAAGAACTTCCTTTGTGAAAGATCAAACTATCACACTCATCACCCTCCCCACTCTAGCCTTGCTGAAGCCCACCTGCACACAAACGGATATGCATATCCCCACTCACAAAGTCCTATACTGTATTATACTTTTATGCATTTTCTGAAAGTGGGATGTACCCCAAGGGGTGGGCAACTCACTGCTACATGGTACGACTGGAAAGTTCACTAGCTAGCTCACATCTGCCCTAAATTATGTCTCCACCTATCTGCCAAGATGCCATACCTTCTCTCTACCGATTCTAACATCTCTTCTATAAGCGAGCTGAAGTTGGTAAAAATGTAGCTCAATTGTTTCTATAACAGTGCCTTTCACTAGTGAGTTGTGAAACTAATTTTGGGATCAAGACCAGCATTTCAAATGAAAAGCAGAATAAAATAAATTTTTTTAAAAATATGAGTACACTGCAGGAAATTAGAGAAAATATTTCATGAAACTTTTGTTTTCATTTTTTTTTCTCTGTGTGTTTGGGAGCTGATACTGGATCCTTATGAGAATGTATTTCTAGATAGCAGTGAAAAAAAACGTTGAGAAAATAACTCTTTATACTGTTTAATTTGAGGATTTATTTGATAATATAATAAAAGTTAAGATTCTTCTCTCAAAATAAAGACACACAAATTCATACATCTATGTTTTGAATAGTTTTAAAGGGCTTATAGACCATGTGAATCTCATCCATTAAGCTCAAATTAAGGACACTTGCTTTAACTAAAATGGCATGCTCTCCCTGGAAAGGGGAGAAATGGCTCTAGAGATGTCTTTAGTTCTGTTTTCCTCAATATTTAAATATTGTAGCTTGAATGCCTTTAGCATTTTAAAGGTAAGAGCCAGCCGGGCTCAGTGGCTCAGTCTGTAATCCCGCGCTTTGGGAGGCCGAGATGAGTGAATTGCCTGAGCCCGCGGGTTCAAGACCTGCCTGGGCAACTTGGCGAGACCTCATCTCTACAATAAATCAAAAAATTAGCCGGGTGTGGTAGCGCACACCTGTAGTTCCAGCTACTTGGAAGGCTGAGGCGGAAGGATCGCCTGGGCCCAGCGGGTCGAGGCTGCGGTGGCCAGGAGCGGCCACTGCACTCCAGTCTGGGCGACTGAGTGAGACTCCAACTCAAAAAAAAAAAAAAAAGGGTAAGAGCTTAGCTTAACTTACAGAGGATGAAAGAATGAGATGGTAGCAACATTTGGCTAACAACCTTTTATTGAAGAAAATAAAGTTGGGTATACAAGGATGCTCAAATCATATCACATTAGCTCTTCCAAGCTTATATTCCAAAAGGGAAGAAAGGCAATAAGCAATTAAATAATACATGAACAAGGTGTTTTCAGGTAGGATTAAGTGTTATAAAGGAAATAATTGGGATGATGAAATAAAGACAACTGGAGAGGAGATAGGATACATTAAGGATGTGCAGTAGTAGTTTATTTTGAATTGGGAGTCAAGGGATGCCTCTTTTTTATTAGATTGGATAGCTGTACTAATATCTGTGGTCATGCCTTCTTTGCTTCATTACACTTATCCACACTCTACAATATTTCAAGCATCCCATAAATATTTTTTTCTCTTGGTTTCTTTTTTTATTTCAATAGCTTTGGGGAATACATAGTTTTTGGTCTGGGCTTTAAGACTACCCACCACTCCCACCTGTGTATATTGTACCCAATGGGTAATTATTTTTTCCTCCCTCCACCTCTTGTCCCTTCCCTTCCTCTGAGTCTCCAGTGTCCATTAGACCATTCTCTATGCCTTTGCATATCCTTAGTTTAGCTCCCACTTATAAGTGAGAACATGCAGTGTTTGGTTTTCTGTTCCTGAGTTAGTTTGCTTAGGATGATATTTTCCAGTTGCAGAATGCATTATTTCATTCTTTTTGAAAGCTGAATAGTATTCTATAGTGTATTTATACCACATTTTCATTATCCACTGAGCGGTTAATGGGCATTTAGGTTGATTCCACATCTTTCTAATTGTCAATTGTGTTGTGATAAACATGGAGGCACAGTTATCTTTTTAATATAACAACCTCTGTTCCATAGGGTAGATACCTAGTGGTGGGATTGCTGGATCAAATAATAGAGCTACTTTTAGTTATTTGAGTGATCTCCATACCATTTTCCACAGAGATTTTACTAATTTGCTCTCCCACCAACAGTGTATAAGTGTTTGCTTTTCTCTATATCTGCCCTAGTATCTACTGTATTTTGACATCTTAATTATGGCCATTCTGACTGGAGTAAGGTGGAATCTCATTGGACTATTAGTTTGTATTTTCCTGATGATGAGTGATGTTGAACATTTTTTCATGTTTGTTGGCCATTTATATACATTCTTTTGAGAGATATCTGTTCATGTTGTTTGCCCACTTTTTAATGGGGTCATTTGCTTTTTTCTTGCTGATTTGTTTGTAGATTCTGGAAATTAGTCCTTTGTCAGATGTATAGTTTGTGAATATCTTCTCCCATTCTGTAGGTTTCTTGTTTGCTCTGTTGATTATTTCTTTTGCTCTGCAGAAGCTTTTTCAGTTTAATTAAGTCCCACTTGTTGCATTTGCTTTTAGGGTTTTAGCCATAAATTCTTTGTGTAGGTCAATGTTCAGAAGAGTTTTTCCTAGGTTTTCTTCTAGGATTTTTATGGTTTCAGGTATGACATTTAAGTCTTTAATCCATCTTAAGTTAATTTTTGTACATGGGGAAAGATAGGGATTAAGTTTCATTTTTCTGCATGTAGCTATACAATTTTCCCAGCACCATTTGTTGAATAGGGTGTCCTATCCCCAGTGTATGTTTTTGTCTGCTTTATCAAAGATCAGTTGGTTGTAGGTATTTGGGTTTATTTCTGGATTCTCTATTCTGTTCCAGTGGTCCATGCTTCTGCTCTTATGCCAGTACCATGCTGTTTTGGTCATTATAGCCTTGTAGTATAATTTGAAGTCAAGTAAAGTGATGCCTCCAGCTTTGTTCTTTTTGCTTAGGATTGTTTTGGCAAATCTGGCTCTTTTTTGGTTCCATACGAATTTTAGGATTTTTTTTTTAGTTCTGTGAAATATGATATTGGTTGTTTTATAGCAAATGATTGAATCTGTAAATTATTTTGAGTGATATCGTCATTTTAACAATATTGATCCTCTCAATCCATGAGCATGAGATGTTTCTCAATGTTTGTGTGCTCTGAAATCTCTTTCATCAGAGTTTTGTAGTTCTTTAGATATCTTCTACTTCCTTGGTTAAATATATTCCTAGATATTTTTGGTTTTAGTTATTGTAAATGGAATTTTGTTCTTGATTTGATTCTCAGTTTGGTCACTATTGGTGTATAGCAGTGCTACTGATTGGTGTGTGTTGATTTTGCATCCTAAAACTTTATTGAATTCTTTTATCAAGTCTATGAGTCTTTTGAAGGAGTCTTTAGAATTTTCTAGGTACAGGATCATATCATTGGCATATAGAAATAGTTTGATTTCTTTATTTCCAATGTGATTCCTTTTATTTATTTCTTTTGCATGATTACTCTGGCTAGAGTTTCCAGTACTATGTTGAATGGTAGTGGTAAAAGTGGACATCCTTGCCTTGTTTCAGTTCTGAAGGGGAATACGTTGGAATTTTCTTTGTTCAGGATGACATTGGCTGTGGGTTTGTTGTATATGGCATTTCATATTTTGAGGAATGTTCACTCTATGCCTATTTTGCTTAGGGTTTTTGTCATGAAGAAATGCTTGATTTCATCAAATACTTTTTTTGCATTTATTGAAATGATTATATAATTTTTGTTTTTAATTTGTTTATGTAGTAGACAATGTTTATTGACTTGCATATGTTGAACTTCTCTTGCATTCCTGGGATAAGCCCACTTGATCATGGTGTATTTTTTTCTTTTTTATGTTCTGTTGAATTTGATTTGCTAATATTTTGTTGAGGATTTTTGTGTTTGTTCATAGGGGATATTGGTCTGTAGTATTCTTTTTTTGTTTTGTCTTTTTCTGGCTTTGCTATCAGAGTAACACTGGCCTTGTAGAATGAGTTAGGGAAGGATTTCCTTATCTTCAGTCTTGTGGAGTAGATTCAGTAAGATTGGTACTGGTTCTTATTTGAAGATTTGGTAGAATTCAGCTATGAGTCCATAAGGTCCTAGACTTTTTTGTTGTTGTTGTTGGGAGACTTCTAATTGCCATTTCAATCTCTCTACTTGTTATTGGTCTATTCAGGGTTTCAATTTCTTTCTGATTCAAGATTAGGAGTTATATGCTCTTAATAATTTATCCATTTCCTCTAGATTGTCTAGTTAGTTAGCATAGAGTTGTTCATAATAGTATCAGATGATCTTTTGAATTTCCATTGTAATGTCTCCATTTTCATTTCTGATTGAGCTAATTTGAGTCTTCTCTCTTCATTTCTTAATTAATCTAGCTAGCAGTCTATCAATTTTATTTATATTTTCAAAAAGCTAATTTTTGTTTCATTGATCCTTTGTGTGTGTGTTTTTTTAAATTTCAATTCCATTTAGTCTGCTAAGATCTTCATGATTTCTTTTCTTCTGCTACCTTTGGGTTTGGTTTATTCATATTTTTCTAGTTACTTTAGTCGTTTTCTATATGTGATATTTTAGCTTTATTAATGTAGGCCTTAAGTGCTGTGCATTTTTCTCTGATCACAGCTTTGGCTGTGTCCAAGATGTTTTGATTATTTGTTTCATTGTTGTCATTTATCTTATGGAATTTTTAAATTTTCATCTTGATTTAATTGTTGACCCAAGAAAAATGTAGTAGTAAGTTATTTGACTTCCATTCTTTTTGTTTGGCTATGCGAGTTCCTGGAGTTAATTTCAGTTTTATTCCACTGTGGTCTGAGAATGTACTTGAAATGATTTCAATTTTTTTCAATTTTTTGAGACTTGATTTGTGGCCTATCATATGGTCTATCTTGGAGAATGTTTCATTTGCTGATGAGAAAAGTGTATATTCTGTAGTTTGGGGATGGAATGTTCTGTTGATGTCTGTTACTTCCATTTGTACTAGAGTCTAATATAACTCCAGTATTTCTTTGTTGACTTACTGCCTTGATGATTAGTCTATTGCTGTCAGTGGAGTGTTGAAGTCTCTCACTATTATTTTGTTTCTGTCTATCATGTTTTTTAAGGTCTAGTGGAATTTATTTTATAAAGCTTGGGGCTCTGACATTAGGCACATATATATTTAAAATTGTTATGTCTTTTGGTTGGACTGATCCACTTATCATTATATAATAACCATCTTTGTCTTTTTTGACTATTGTTAATTTAAAGTCTTTTTTATTTAATATGAGAATTGCCACTTCTGCTCATTTTTGGTTCCCATTTGTGTGGAATATTTTTTCCCACCCCTTTACCTTGAGTCTATAGGAGTCTTTGTGAGTTAAGTAGATCTCTTGAAGGTAGCAAATATTTTGGCTGTGATTTTTTTATCCATTCTGCCAGTCTCTATTTTTTTAATAGGGCATTGAGACCATTTATGTTGAGAGTTAGTAATGATATAAGAGATACTATCCCACTCATCATACTGGTTGTTTTTGTTTGTTTGTTTTTTGAGTTGGAGTCTCACTGCGTCGCCCAGACTGGAGTGCAGTGGCCGCTCTCGGCCACCACAGCTTCGACCTGCTGGGCTCTGGCGATCCTCCCGCCTCAGCCTTCCAAGTAGCTGGAACTACAGGCGCGCGCTACCACGCCCGGCTAATTTTTGATTTATTTTAGAGATGAGGTCTCGCCAAGTTGCCCAGGTGGATCTCGAACCCGCGGGCTCAGGCCATCCACTCACCTCAGCCTCCCAAGGCGTGGGATTACAGGCTGAGCCACCGAACCCGGCTCATACTGGTTGTTATCTGATTGCTTTATTTATTTATTTATTTTCTTTATTGTATTGGTGTTTCATAAGGTCTGAGAACCTTATGATTTCCTGTGTTTTTCTATTAGTGTATTTTTACCTTTTGTTTAGCACTCATTTGAGTATTTCTTACAGAACTGTTCTAGTGATGACAAATTCCCTCAGTGCTTGCTTTTTTGTGAAGGATTTCATTTCTTCATTTATGAAACTTAGTTTTGTGGAATACAAATCTTGACTGAGTGTCATTCTGTTTGAGGAGATTAAAGATGGGGCCCCAATCCCTTATGGATTGTAGAAGTCTGCTGTTAGTCTGATAGGTTTACCTTTGTAAGTTATTTGACACTTTTTTTCTCACTGCTCTTAAAATTGTTTCCTTCACATTAACTTTGCATAACCAGATGATTATATGCTTTGGTGATGACCTTTTTCAATGAATCTTCTGGGAATTCTATGGGCTTCTTATATCTGGATGTTTAGATCACTGGCAAGGCCAGGAAGTTTTCCTCCATTATTCCCTCAAATAGGTTTTCCAATTCTGTTGCCCTCTCTTCTTCTTCAGGAACACCTGTGATTCTCACATTTGGACATTTTACATGATCCCACATTTTTGGAGACTTTGTTCTGTTTTCTTGACTCTTTATTGTTGTCTGATTGGGTTAATTCAAAACCTTGTCTTCAAGTTCTGAGGTCCTTTCTCCTGCTTGTTATAATCTGCTGAAAACTTTTCATTGCATTTTGTACTTCTCTAAATGACTCTTTCACTTCCAGAATTGCAGCTATTTTTTTTAAAGATTTCTATCTCTTTGGTGAAGTTTTATAGTTTTATTGTTTTAATTTCCTTATGTTGGTTTTCAATTTTCTCCTGAAGTTCATTCATCAATTTTATAATCAATCTTTTGAATTCTATGCCTGGAATTTCAAAAGTTTTATTTTGGTTTGGGTTAATTGCTGAAGTGTTGGTGTATGTTTTGGGGATGTTTGAGAGCTCTGTTTTTTCATATTGTCAGAATTATTTTTCTGGTTCCTTCTCATTTGGGTAGACTATTTTTTCTTATTTGAGTTGGCAGGGGCTACATTTGAGATGTAGGTATTGTAGCATTTATTTGGTTATATATAGCATTGGAGTTGTGCATTTCTCAATCGTCAGCTGTGGCAGTCCTGTGTTGGGTACCTGCATTTGTTCATGCTGTCCCAAATGGCAAAAGAGGCTTGGAATGTGGTGGTAGCTGGGGTTTGGGATCGGATATTCCCCAAAGCTGATGTAGTATATTTGATATGGTGTGCTGTACTATTGACCTTAAGTCAGGAGGTGGTGACTGTGGGAGAAAGTCACCTGTGATGGTGACTGTAGTCTTTCTCTTTAGTATGTGTAGTTCTAAAAATGTGCCCATCCATCCTAGGTGGAGGATGAGGCTCTGGGGATTTCCCATGTTTTCTGTTTCTTTTGAGCCTTTGATGGGAATGCAGGGGAAAGAAATGGAAACACCCTATAAGTGTGCACTCTTGGCCACCCCAATGGGGATTAGAATGAAGTCCCAGGCTATTGAGGTAATGCTGTTTTGTAGGACAGGCACAGAAGAGCTTACACAGGAGTGAGAGGTTGCTATGGCAGTGCATCCCACCTGGCTCCTGCCTTGGCCTCAGGCAATCTGCCATCTGAATGTCAAAGTATAGCTGGCCTCAGAGCCTCAGGTGTTCTCAGGCAGTCCACCCAGCCAGGAACTGTCTATAGCCACAGAGTTTTCCCATAGGGCTCATCTCTTCCCAGGTTGGCTGGAAAGCCCGCTCTGCAACTCACAAAGGTTGAGTTCCTGGGAAATGGTGTCTGGTGCTGCTCAAGGCTTTCTTTTTTACAGCACCACTCCACACCAAGGCAGGTCTGTGGGTAAGGCAGTTTTCTGTGAGGGACTGGTGTTCTGCAGGGCTCAGGAGCTCTGCAGGTTTGCAGCAGGAGCACAGGTCTCCTAAATTCTGCTCACTCATCTTCCTCACCAGATCTGGACGCTGTTGTGGACTATAGTGGTGCAGGTGAGAGTCTGGCCAGTTCCAGCTCAGATCAGTGGATTTTTTTCTTCTTCTTTGCTCTAAGTGGTTGTTTGTTTGTTTGTTTATACTGAACATGGAATACTTTTAATGTCTGTCATTAATATTCATTTCCAGTTGCTTATAATAGCAGTGCCTATTATTATAATTCCTTTGGCGAGTCATCGGGTGTGCTGCGGGATTAATTCCTATGTGGGTGCTGTGGAAACTCTCTATTTTGGTTTGCTCTATAGGAGAAACTCACTCTAGCTGCCTCATGTCAGCCATATATTCCATTCCATGGCTATTTATTGATTGATACTTTAACTTTTTAAAAATTGATGGAGAAAACATCATGGCTAAGAGTGAAGATTCTGGTATCAAACTGCTTGAGCTCAAATATTTGTTCTTTCCTTTGCTAGCAACATTGTCATGGGCAAGTTATTTCTTCAGGCTTATCCCTAAATGGGGAAAATGGGATTGCCTACATGGTTAGATTGTTATGTGGATTAAATAGATTAATATATACAAAAGACCTGTGTGTTACATTTTCTGATGTCCAACCCAGAGCTTAGAGGCTTTGAATAATAGTCATCTTATGATATCTCCACAATTTTCTGGGTCAGGAATGTAAGCAGATATCAAAGGGGGCAGTTCTTCTGCTTCATTCTTCTGCTTTATCAACTGAAGTCACTTGGTCAGTTTTGACTGGCAGGTGAGCTAGTAAGTAGGGTCCGAGTGGCTTCACTCACATGTGAAGGTATGACTGGAAGGCTAGAAACATTGACCAGAGCTCCTGTTTGTGACCTCTCCAGCAGGGTCTCTCAAGAAAATCAGATGTCTTATGTAGAAACTCAGGACTCTGAGAAAGAGTGTTCTAAGAAAAAAGAAACAGAAGCTGTCAGTTTCTTAGGGGCTAGGTTCAGAATCTAATAGAGGCACTTTTGCCATGTTCAATGGTCAAAACCATATTACAGGACCAATAATAGGAAGGTATAATAGACTCCATCTGTCTATGGGAGAAATACCAAAAAAATTTGGAATTGTACTGTCCACAGCACCTAGACAGTACTAGATAAGCCTAAGCTATAATTATTGTGTCTTTGTTTTACTTTCCAAAAATTCTGGTTTTACGTTTATTTTGGGTTGGTGTCAAAAAATCAGTCGTCAGCCTTTCTTTACTCTCCCTTTTCTTTTGCCTTCTTTCTTTTTCCCTCCCTCTTTTCCACCCTCCCTCCCTCCCACCCCCTTTCCATACTTCTTTTTGAGTTGGAATCACAGCTCATCACAGCCTTGCCCTCCTGGACTCAGGAGATCCTTCCACCTCAGCCTCCCAAGTAGCTATGTCTACAGATGCCACCATGCCCAGCTAATTTTTTTGGACGGGGCGGGTAGAGATGAGTTCCCCCTATGTTGCCCAATCTGGTCTAGAACTCATGGGTGCAAATGATCCTCCCACTTCAACCTCTCCCTGAGATTACAGGCATGAGCCCCTGTGCCTGGACTCTTTATCCTTTTTTAAACTAACTTTTAAAATAGCCCTCATCAATAAATGGCAGTTGGAGATGTAAAAACAGGCACACCCTACACAAGCCATTGAGTATTAGTTGTGGGAATTTCTCTCCTGTGAAAGCAATGATTTTAATTTATGCCACAAGTCATATACAACTTGCATATTCAGTTTATTCATTGGTAGCCCCAAATCCCACTAATATGACTACACAGTTGTGTGTGTTTCCTCTCCCAAGACCAAGTACTTAGTAGAAAGGTGATATCTGAGTACATTAAAATTCATGGTGAACAGTGAGGTTTTCCTTGACGCATATTGTCTTGACTGAGTCCCAGGCTGTTACTTCTTTTTCTCCCCAATATCAACAAAACATTCCAGATTAAAAGAGAAGGAACAGAATGTCACATAAAATGTTGGACAAGTTCACATTTTAAAACTTCTTGTAAAAGATTGATGATGGTGTGACATTAATCTAAGGAGACATTTCCTGTAACCACTTATGCCCCATAGGAATCAGCAGCTAATGCGGGTTCTGCATTCTTATCTCTTGGTTTTGCTGTCTAAATGAGTATTTATTTACCTTGGCCAACTCTGCCTATTTCTCATTTTTTATTTATTTTTTTCCAGATTTAATACTTTGCTGAGATACACAAATGCTCTCTTTGGTTTGTAAGGCTCAAGGTCAGTTTAAAGGCAAGTCTCTAGAGAGACTTGTGACTGGGTCATCTATTTCCCTGAATCTGTTACAGCTTTTGAGATATATGTAAGAAGGAGAAAACAGATAAGCCAAATTGGTTTTTGAGATAGGGGCATCTACAAATTGAGCACTATTGACCATGAAAGTGTACCATAGCAGTATTTATTTTGGGAAAAGATCCATTTGATCATTTTATTTTCTGTCTTGAAGCTAAAATATCTGTCCTTCTTTTATTAAAACATTCATTATAATATAAGCCATTGTACCCCCTTTCAACCACACCTCCACCTGGCTAGTCCCCATCCTATCTACTAAACAAGTTCAGTTTTGAAGCCATTATTTTCCCCAAGCTTCCCAGAATTACTTACTCCCCCTCCCAAAACTGTTTTAATTTGTGAAGCAAGGCTATTCCAGAGGGATATTTGCTTGCAGGAGTATTGATTCAGTAATGGAGTTGAAATTCAATTGACATCTTTAAGGATGATCAAGATATTTAGACTCCAGAGGGTAAAATTTGCACATGAAATCATGAGATTTTACTCGTGACATTACTTTTTACTGCTTAGGCAATACATTTGCCTTAGCAGTTTGCTCAAGTTCACACATTTGCACCTTTTAAATAGCTTGCAAAAAGGTTGTCATTCCTTCTTGGGAAAGGAAAAATTGCCCTCTCACAAGTGGGAAGTTGATATTCCCTGGAGACCACCGGTCTTCTCATGTGTGACATTACTCCCATGATCATACTGGGATACTTACAGTCTTTACCTGAAGCACAGTGTGGTGAAAGGAACACTAATTAGGAGCCAGGAGGTCTGGCTTTGATACTCTCTTCTCTTTACTAGCTGCTGATGCTGGAGCAGTCACTTAATATTTCTGAGGGTCCGCTTCCTCTGTGATTTAAAGGAATCATAAGGAACTGTGTGACCTCCTGGGTCCTTTTCAATTCAAAAAGGCAAACAAAAGTATAACAAGCTTAAAAATATTTAGCTTTGGTATGAATTTAGAGTGGACAGTGTCAGAGGAAACTTTAAATCGTTGTTTTAATGCATTCCTTAATGTTAATATAAATAACATATTTGTTTTATCTGGGATTTTTTTTTTTTAACCAAAAGCTGGTCCTATTCTCCCTACTTCTGATGAAACACTCTGAGAACTTTACATGGGGTGGTGTAAATATGGAAAATGTTGAGCTGACTTCTGAGTCTCTGTCACCTTTACTCCACACAGCAGCATTTCCAATCAGACTGATGTTCACAGTTCTATTTCTGGCGCAACCTGCTTTGCCACAGGGTTTGTACAATTTCTCTTTTTTTCTCAGCACAGCATTTTCCCGGTACACATAGACTCTGTGTTAATTATTTTGGCTGTTAGCTAGAAAGAAGAAAAGCTCACATTTGCTAAATCAAAAATGACGGCGTGGATTCAGAAATGCTCTTTCTACAACGTGGTTTACACTTTGGAGCTAATGCAGACTCTCGTGTCTTCAGTGCGTTGCTTACAAATATCGATTAATCATTTTTCTTTATTAGCTTATGTCCTCTTGGTGGTATAATGCATTTGACTTTCCTTCTGTCTTCGAAGAGAGTGGGATGTCATAAACCTAGGCTGACACTGTCAGCAAAAGGATTCCAGAGGTTTCTAGAGGTGGGGAAACAGAATGAAAGTTTCCTCCACTAAAAAAAAATGTTAAAGGGGGTTTTCACTTTAGCCCACAAGTGATTATTTGTTACTTCTGCTCACACTTAAGTGGCTCAAACTAGTCACATGGCCTTGTCTTATTGCAAGGATATTAACACGTGGAATTCTCAGGAGGGAAAAGAGAATCGGATATTGGGTGATGTCTACTACACGTGCAATTACTTTTTAACGTTTTTTAAAAAATGTTTTTGACATTCATGTAATACTTATCTTGTTATTTTGTTTGCTTTTATAGAATATGAGCATTTCATCTACTTGACCATATCTCTCCTTTGGCATTTTGGCCACCTCAAATCTGGACTAGGTTTTCTCCAGATCAGTTTATAGTTGTTTTCTTGAGACTCTTTCCATCTCTTACTTTGAGTTGATCCCAAAAGTTCTTCTTTTTTGGTTTTATGTTCTCATTTTGATGAAGCATATCCTCCAGTGACTTCCTAAGAAAAATACATTGGCGATAAATTGTTCAGTAACTCGATGTCTGAAAATATCTCTTTTAAACTTTATTTTTGTATTTAAAAATGTCTTTATTTTACTTCATTTTATTTTTACTTTGATGGTCTGGCTGATATACTAATCTAGTTTGGAAGTAATTTTCTCACAGAATTTTAAAGGCATTTTGATTTGTCTTCTCTAAGTGCATCTGTGGAGTAGGTTTAAGTATTTTTATTCTAATTTATAATGTCATTTTTTTTCCTTCTGGAACTCACAAAATCTTCCTTTGTTTCTAGTATTCTGAAAGTTTACTTGCTTAATATATGTATACATTCATCCATTGTGTTGGCCACTCAAATGGGCCTTCGAACGGAAGGATCCATCACTTCAGGAAATTTTGTTTAAAATTTTTGTTAATTTATTTTTTCTCTGTTATCCTTTTGATACTCCTGTTTTGTGGTATGGTGCTTCCTAAACTGGTTCTATAACTTTCCTGTTTTTTTCTATGTTATGTTTAGTTTTAAAAATATTATCTTTTAGCATGCATTTAATGTTTAATTCCTACTTTAATATTTTAAATTTCAAAGGTCTTTTACTTGTTTCATGGTTATTCTTTTTGTAAAGTTTGCAGTTCTTTTTTCATAAATAAAATAGCTTATTTTTTTCTCTGAGAATACTGATGATAGTTTCCCCCATCTCTTTGCATAGACTCTGTTTTCTTCAAGTTGTATGTGGCTGTTGCCTTGTTTTGGTTTGTCTTTCATATTAGACTTTCCTCAGATTTCTGGTGATTTTTAGAGGCATGCTTATATGTAAGGATAGGGCACTAAGAAACTGATTGGAATCTTTGTACATATGGTGTAGGTACAACTTGTTGTTGATGGGTTAAATGGTGAGATGTTCTTATTAGGCTGTCCCACTGAGGGATTACAAATCAATAAGTTTAGATCTTTTTGTGTGTGATTACTTTGAATTCTCCAGATAAAAATCTCCTGCCTAGATAGTGTAAAT
This sequence comes from Tarsius wallacei, assembly GCA_963574415.1. Lineage (NCBI taxonomy): Eukaryota > Metazoa > Chordata > Mammalia > Primates > Tarsiidae > Tarsius > Tarsius wallacei. The sequence continues at coordinate 5,930 of CAUYQG010058774.1, read as the reverse complement.
CTGGCTACCAGCATTCTTGGAGCTAGGAGGGGAAATAGGACTGGGTATTTCAATGTAAATATACACATTTTAATTGAGTTTCTATATTTTCAACATGAAATATTTGACCACAAGGTCTGGTACTGGTATCTCTCAATCCTGAAAAGCTCGGTACTACATTCTAACAGTTAAATCTCTGGCATTCTGCAAGGGTGAAAGTGGCACAGATCTTAGGCTGAGCAGCATCAGAGAGTGAATCTTGAAATCTAATTGCTTCTCAAGTAGATTTTCAACCAGTCCTTCTATTCTTAGTTAACATTCACTTGTACTTCTACATGGAAATTTTCTCCCTCATTCACTGGTTTTTAGAGACTGTTTGGAACAAATTGATTATTCTTCAAATGTACTACTAGGTTAGGGTTTGGCCTTGATGGGCCTCTAAAGCATTTGCTACTCACTCTCCTTTCTATTTTGTGGCTATCATTTTCATTCATGTATGTTTTCTTGTGAATTTAAGCTTAAAAATTCTAATATTGACATTAAACCTTTTTATTATGGAACTCTTCAGACAGGCACAAAAGTGGAGATCATAGTACAATAAACCTCCATGTAGAGTATTTTAAAATAAATTCTAGACTCAGATAATTTTGCTTATAAATAATCCTCATGTTACTCTAACACATAAGGACTTAAAAACATACATGGAGGGACCCACCAAAAAACAGAATTTTTTTTTTTAATTGTATATTTATTCTTAAATGTTTAAAGTTCAGTCACCTTCAAAGTACTCTTCATTTGATGCAATACACCTACTGAGATGCTTTTTACACTGCTCAAAACAGTTTTTGGACTCATTAATTCTGGTGCCTTTTAGTGATCCTGCCATTTTTGGTTTCACATCTTTCACATAGACACATGTTTTCCTTTGAGGACTCTTCATCTGGGAAAACCAAAAAATGTTAGTTGGGACGAGATTGGATGAATAGGGAGGGTGGTGTACGGGGGTCATGCTGTTTTTTGGTCAAAAACTGCTGAACACTCGTGTGGTGTAGGCAGGTGTGCTCGTAAATCACCAATCATGGAATGGGCAAACACATCGAAAGAATCTCCTCCCAAAAATGCACCGAATTCGAATGCAAACACTGATGCTGATGGGTTCCTAGAACACTTACCTAGCAGGGGAAGGCTGTATTACAAGAGGCCTACCTACCAAAAAATAACTTCATGTTTTCTTAGGTCCTCTCCGCATAACTGAAAAACAACATACCCAACAAAATTGATATAATTTTTAATATAATCGAATGCCCTAATCCATTACAGTTTTCTCTGATTATCACAAAAAGTTGTCTTTTTCCTTTTTAAAAATCACAATCTTCATATTGTCTTGTAAAGCAGCAAGCAAGCATAGTTGACTCAGTCATCAAACATGAGAAAATATGACTGCTTTATCTCTATCTATTTTTGGGGAGAAGTGATGGCATAGATAGGTATGATCACATGTCCATGATCATTTTAAATAGTCTTGGTTTAGGGTTTTTTTTTTTGATCCAAGCAAAATTAACAATGTCCCTAATCATGCTCAGAAGTGTCTTGGTTTGAACAGAAATCATGTGGTTATCCCAGGCATAGGGACAGGTCCTACCACCAAGGGAACAACCCCATAAGGAATTGTAATACTTTATTTTTTTTACAAAATGGGTTCATAGGAATCCACTCTTCCTCCTGTTCCCTCTCCACATTTGATTATGGAATTGAGGAGTCTGGTGACTTCCCTTTATAATGATTGTAGCTTGTTCTTCATATATTGGTCAGTCTCTACAGCCCAGAATTTTAGTCTGGGCATTCTTTAACAACGTAGTTGACACATTCATTTGGGGTGGAAATTATTCCGAGTACAACTGTTTTTATCATTCTTTAATTAATTACTTGGACAGCTCCCCGTGGCCCACTCCTGTGCCCTTTGTTTGCTGTGGGCTTTGGTGCTTAAAAAACTAATCTATTTTGGGTTTTTCTTTGTATGGAATTTATAGTACCTTAGCTTTGTTAAGTTTCATTGTCAATCTGTTCTCACTTGCTTAATAATATCTTCCTGAAATATTTTCCTTTTTGGTTTGTGGCAGTCTACCACCTGCCTTTCAAGTGTTATTATGGATTTATTTTTATCATTTTAGTTATTGTGTCATTAGAAAAAGAATTTGGGTAAGCAGGGACGCTAAACTCAAGAGTATTTGGTAAGCCATCTTGAGTAAGAGCCTCTATGCTTTTTTTTTCTTATTATTAGACTTCTTGAAATATTTTTCCATTTTATTCAAACACATATATATATTTAAAATTTTTCAGTGACAATCCTCCATTGGAAAATCTACTGACTATACAACAGATGTGCATAGTCACATATAATCTGTAAGTGCTAAAATCTCACCAAAGGAAAAGAAATGGTTTATTCCTTATTATTATAAAAAGCAGTTGTACCAGAAAATTAATCTACTCAAGTAAAACTGATGTAATTCAGGAAAATGCAAATAAAAAATGGTAATTAATTGCCACTACACTGCACTAGAATGACTAAATGATAGCGATTGATACTACCAAGTGTTGACAAGGATGTAAAGCAACTAGAACTTTTTTACCAGATGGCAGAAGTAGAAACTTGTACAACCGTTGGGAAAACTGGCATTATCTACCATATTTGAGCACATACAAACTCTATGACTCAGAAATTTAACCTCTAGGTTAACATCCAGTAGAAATGCATCTATAGGTGAACCAAAAGACATTTAAGAGAATGTTCACAGCAGTATTATTTTTCAGTGGTCTCAAACTAGAAACAACTGGTTGTCCATCAACAGAAAAATTATAAATACCCATACATTATTAGTATATATGGCATACAAGGGGGTATTCCCCTAAAATGGAATTTATTTATAAAAATTGTGTATTGATTTTTACATGTTTAAACTTCAATCACCTTCTAAGTACTCTCTGTTTGATACACTACACCTATTGAGACACTTTATCGTTCAAAATAGGTTTTTTGGCCTGTAATCCCAGCACTTTGGGAGGCCGAGGCAAGTGGATTGCCTGAGCCCGCGGGTTCGAGACCCACCTGGGCAACTTGGCAAGGCCTTGCTCTGCAATAAATCAAAAATTAGCTGGGCGTGGTAGTGCACACCTGTAGTTCCGGCTACTTAGAAGGCTGAAGTGGAAGGATTGCTGGAGCTCAGCAGGTCGAGGCTGCGGTGGCACTGCACTCCAGTCTGGGTGACAGAGTGAGACTCCAACTCAAAAAAAAAAAAAAAAGTTTGATCTCATCAGTTTTGATGCCTTTTAGTGTTCTTGCCATCTTTGATTTCCCCTCTTCTACATCGGCAAAATATTTCCCTTTGAGAACTTTTTTCATCTGGGAAAACAAACAAAAAAATGTTACTTGGAGCTGGATAGGGTGAATAGGGATTCTGGGGCACAGGGGTCATGCCATTTTTGATTAAAAAAACCACTGAACACTCAGTACAGTGTTGGCAGGTGTTCTCGTAAATCACCCATCGAGAAATGGGCAAATGCATTAAAAGAATCTTAAAAAAAAAAAAACAACACTGAGGTCCAGTGCAGCCTCTCACAACAATGCTAGCTGGTATACTGATGCCAATGGGTTCCTAGAACACTTACCAAGTGGGGAAAACCTGCACGGCAAGAGATCCACCCTTCAAAAATTAATTCTGTTTTTTCTGGGGGGAAAGTCCCCCCACATATAAATACTACATAGCAATAAAATGACAAATAGTTGCTACATACAACAGAGATCAATTCCACAAAAGTGACATTGAACAAAAGGAGTATCATTTAGAGGAAGTTTAAAAGGACACAAAACTAATCTATGACATTGGATTTCAGGACAGTGATTACCACTGAGGAAGAGGAAGGAGATTGGGTCATTGAAATGGGTGCAAAGTGAGACTTCATTCTGGCACTTTTCTATTTTGTGACCTCATGGGGATTTCATGGGCCTGTTTACTTTTTTAAATAATATATCAAGTAGTACACTGACTTGTGTATACATATAATACTTAAAAATTTCAAAAGAGGCCAGGCATGGTGGCTCATACCTGTAATCTCAGCACTTTGGGAACCCAAGGTAGAAGAATTGCTCAAGTCCAGGAGTTCAAGACCAGTCTATACAACACAGCAAGACCTCATCACTACAAAAACTCAAAAAATTAGCTGGGCATGGGAGAGCATGCCTATAGTTCTAGCTACTTGGGAGACTGAGGCAGGAGGATCACTTGAGCCCAGGAATCTGAGACTGTGGTGAGCTGTGATTGTGTCTCTGCACTCTCACCTAGGTGTTACAGTAAAACACTGACTCGAAAAAAAATAATTTTTTTTCTAAAGAAACCAATCTGCTTAAAATAGGCAAATCCCATTATATTCACTGTATGTGAACCAACTCAATCTAAGTTATTACATTTTTGTATAGATAATATCAATACTCTTTAATTGCATGGTAGTCAACAATTTCAGAGACTCTAAATTATCTCATTTAGCTTATGACAGCATAATGAAATATTTTGCTATTAATTTTAGACTTCTTGAAAAAACTGAAACAATTCTTCTGGAGAGTTGCCTTTGTCATTACAGCAAGTAACAGAGTTGGGACTGGAACCCAAGGCTACTGAGACTTCAAACAGCTTTCTTTCACTAGACTTACGGTAATCTCAGCACCTTGGATAGAATTTTTTTTTTCTTATATTCCATTCCCTCAGAGTTCTTCTGTCTTATAACTATCCTAAGAAACCAATCTAGGCAATTTATTAGTGAATGTATGATTTAATTACATTTTAAAAGAAGCTATTTAAAAAAACAAATGTTCTCACCCGCAGGTGAGATCAGGCACCATGGTGGCTTGATCGCAGTTCTTTGAAATTATTTGGTTTGGGCTATGTGGTCTTCAGATATTTGGCTTTAAGATCACTTTATAATAGCTAGTAACTATGCTTATGTGCAAACTCAGGTTGATTCAAGGGGAACCAATCATCTACAAATGAATATATTTATTACTCTGAATTCTAAAATGTACCTGAGTGCTCCTGTTCCCAAAGCACAAATACAGAGCTAAAGAAGTAGAAAGAAGTCAAATGTAGAGACCTGGTTGTCCAACTGATATTTTTAAAAGTCTGAGAATATATTCCTATAAATAGCTAGATAATCCCCCTGTCATCAGAAAGTCAAGGCCCAGCGCCTTTTCTTTCTTTTCCAAATTTCTTGTTACTTAAGCTTCAAATTGTTCCTTAATATCTTAATTTCCCCTTTAAGGTTTTTCTTGATTCTCTTAGCCCATTGTCTGCAGGAGGATATGTCCTTGCTCTGGCTGCATTTGCTCCACGCTCTTGAGATATTTCAGAATTTAACCTCCATTTATGACCTTGGAAGTCCCCAGAGAGATTGAAGACAACTGTTATACCTTAAGATGATCAAAACAAAGTGACACATGATTAGGCACTGGTTTGCTTGGTTTATGTTGTTCTGTTCCTCATCTAAAATTGTTCGAAAATTATGATTTCATAAAAGAAAAGTGAACTAACAGTTTTATAATGCTTTCTTTTTTTTTTTTTTTTTGAGTTGGAGTCTCACTCTGTCCCCCAGACTGGAATGCAGTGGCCGCTCCCGGCCGCAGCAGCCTCGCCCTGAGGGGCTCCAGCGATCCTTCCGCCTCAGCCTTCCAAGTAATTGGAACTACAGGCGTGTGCTACCACACCCAGCTGATTTTTTTGATTTATTGTAGAGATGAGGTCTCGCTTGCCCAGGCGGGTCTCGAACCCGCGGGCTCAAGCAATCCACTCACCTCAGCCTCCCAAGGCGCGGGATTACAGGCTGAGCCACCGAGCCCGGCTAATGCTTTCTAAAATGTGTAAATATGACAGACTTTTCAATGGAAATATAATACAGTTTATAAC
>CAUYQG010058768.1:0-21920 GCA_963574415.1 Tarsius wallacei | reverse complement strand
GCTAATACCCACATCTTAAGAAAATGCTGTCTGAAGTCAGTGCTAAAGTCCTGAGGGCTTTGGATACATTGTCATGTGTCTTTTTATGGAAACCAGTATAAATGTATGAAAACTATCAGTGAACTGACCAAATTGCGTCCATGTGCAGTTAACTCACTATAAAAATACCTGGCAATTGTAATCGTTCTTGAATCAACTTATTGTACATATTCTGACGGCTATATAGGCATCTGTATGTAAATAGGGATATTGTAAGCAAACTCAAATTCTTTCTGAAAATCAATAATGTGGGTAATGTAAAAGAAGACAACTCAATATGTAGGATGCATCACTATTGTGCATTTCTTTTCTTTCTTCTTTGTCAACATGAAGCAACTTTTGCATGGCAAAACTCAATAGTGAATTGACCATGGACTCATTAGAAAATCTGAAAGACAAACCAAAAGGTGACTGGATGATTCGCCATTTCATCTTCTTAAAAGAATCGGTTCATAAAATTTAAGACAAATAAACCTCTTTCCCAGCATCATTTCTTAGGAGAATGCTAAAAGAAAAAACAGTGTTTTGCTTTTATGTTTTCTTTAAAATATTGCCTTTTAATTTAAGCAATACAACTGCTTTAAAAACATACTTAGTAGCTTTAAAAACATGTTAATAGCTTTTCAAATATTAAGCATTCAGGCTTAGCCCTGAATGGCCAAAATAATTAATGTTTGATGACCAGCAAGCAATGAATACAATAACTTTGTAGAGTTGCATAACTTAGCACAATACTTAGGACAGGGAAATTCTTAGTAACTACTATACTTCGTAACATAGAAGATGATGACAACTATGTGATGGCGATAGTGGTTGTCATGATGAGCAAACTGAACAAAGACTAAAATTTCACCTAACCTCTTTAGAAAAGGCAAAACTTTTAATTATGCAAATGTTTATTTGATTGCAAAAACAAGCACTCTCGCCTTAGTGCTGTAAAATCAGATTGAGATGTCTTCAAGTAGTAACTCCAGTATACCAAAGAGGTGACTTTGGTTTTTGCATCAAAGCAAGTTCTAAACTAAAGCAAGTAGGAAAAAGTATAGTGGTTATGTTATTCAAGTTACACAGATTTAGGTGTGAGTGTGAGTGTGAGTACTACTTGTGTTGATTTAGGAGGGTATTCTATAAAACCTCATTTTAGGAGGGAAAACAGTGGTGCCAACCACAGAATACATTTGTGATGATTAACAAAATAATATTTATTGTTATGCTTTACACAGTACTTGGCTCACAGGATACACTTGCCCAGTGTTGGTTTTATAATTTTTATTTTTGTTATTATTTCCTTAAAGATTCTCTTCACTTAGTTTAGCCAATTAACATGAACTCATCTTTTTTTCTCCTATAAGCATTTCTTGTGCATCTATAATGTGTCAGTTACTATACTAAAGGGTGGAAAAACTCTGGAATGCAAAAACCGTTACCGTTGGGAGATATGATTTAGAGTAGTTTTATTATAATGAGTGTGTTTGAAATATTTTACCATTTATATCAGAGATAGTTAAGTCTAACTGTAATCAAATTTTAGGTTAAATAAGTAAATTTTGCCAGTATATGTAGACAGATATAAAGCAGATATCTTTCAGCTATTATGAGTTTGTGCTAAGTATAAAGTTTAAGGTACAATTACATTAGGAACTATGTCATTTGTCAAACACCAAACATCTTGTCATGAATTTTTCTCCGTCACTAAGAATAAGTTAATTTAGTTGAGTTAATTTTTAATAATTAAGCTGCTTGTGAACTGTATATCTTAGAAGATCAAATAACCAAATGCATATTTTTTCAAGAAGACTATAAAGGCAACTTTTATTATATAGTGTTTGAACTAAAGCCCTTACGTTGAGTCATCTGTGCTCATTTTAAACCCATTTACCCATTTGTCTTTTCCAAAAGAACTTCCACACATACTAAAACTTATCATAGGAGATATTTTTCCCACTTTATCACTGTAACATTAATATGGCCTTTTGCTGTGAGTTGGGGTAGGAGAGAGAATTTCTATTGCTTTCTTTCCTTAAAACAAATTGTCTCTAAAACAAATTAAAAAGCTCTCTAGTCAGTGATTATTCTATAAATTTTTTTTGTCATTGGAGATTTCTTTTTAAATAATCAAAATCATTTCAAAGAAAAGCATAATGCAGAACACCTCTGGGAAAAGTAATGCAGACTTCCATTCAAAAATGTGTAGCAAGAGACTCCATCTCATAACCTGGATTCTATAAAAATCTCATGGGCATCAAATGTCAAATGGAACTCTGTTAGCTCCAGGAATAGAAAATGAGGCCTTCCGCTACAGCAAGAGGGTTGAATTTCAATGTCACAGAATCTGCCCGGATAAAGTGCATTCAACCATGAATGCATAGTATCGCTAAATATATTAAGTTTTAACAGATGGGTAAAGAAATGAAAGCCTAAAAAATTGTGCTGTCCATTTGGTTTCCATACAATGGGAGACTACAATACTCGTGGTAATTGTGAAGAAGTTTTTTTTTTCCAGATTTTCAGTTAGGAAGAAAACTTGAAAAAATTATATTTTTGGCTGAATGGTTGTAAATATATCATGAATGCTTGCCTATTTCCTCAGTGTAGAGAATGAATTCTAATAAATCAAGGAGAGTGGCTTGGTAAAAGATAAAATAAACTAGAAGTCAGAAGAGCGGTTTGTGCTCAAGGCTGCCTAATTGCCTCAACTCTGAAACATGTGTCATGACTTGTTCTTCCTTATGACGTAGTTATGTGGCTAAGAGCAATTGGTATATAACAAGCAATAAATGTGACTCCCTTGCTACTAAATTGTGGTCTACAGACCATCAGTATTGGCATCTCCTGGGAGCTTATTTAAAATGCAAACTTTGAGCCTCAACCAGACCTACTCATCAGAAACTGCGTTTAAACAAGCTTTCCAGGTGATAAGTATGTATATCAAAATTTGATAGGAGTGGCCCGGCTTGGTGGCTCACCCTGTAATCCCAGCACTTTCAGAGCCCTCAGGTTCAAGACCAGCCCTGGCAACTTGGTGAGACCTTGTCTCTACAATAAATCAAAAATTAGCCGGGTGTGGTAGCACACACACGCCTGTAGTTCCGGCTACTTGGAAGGTCAACGCTGGGGTGGCCGTGAGTGTGTGTGCCACTGCACTACAGCCTGGGTGATGGAATGACACTCCAACTCAAAATAAACATTTTTTTTGATAGGGGTGGGATTGGCAGTTGAGGGAAACTGCCAGGGGAGGGAGGGGCACACGTCATCAACAAGGGTACCTGCATAAAGAACATGTGTATACCTAACCTTGAATTGTACCCCACATCTTTCAAATAAATCAATAAAATAAAATTCAGTAGAGGCTATACTAATCAATGCTATAGTAATAACAATAAATGCTAGTTATAATTTTTATTTCTATTTTGTTAAAATATTTAAATGTGCTTTGACATATGACATATGCTCTATAAATATGAAGAATAACAGTGGTGATGATGATGAATGGAGGGAAAATAATTTGTACTTTGGATTGGTCCTTAATAGATGCTATGGGCAGTTTTCTCCTGCCAGGGCCTATAAGATATGGTAAAACATATTTGCTTCCCAAGAAAGTGAACAGATATCACAAGTTACTCCCTATGTCATGACACTCAAAGTAAGACCCACACAGAAATCTGTCAATTTAAATGTAGGTAGCAATTAGAGAAAGAAATTCAGAGGCTATAAAACTGATCTGAGGCTAAATAGAAGGTAAAATTTAATAAGGGAAGAATCTCGCAAGCTTATTTATTTATTTATTCATTTGTTTGTTTGTTTGTTTTGAGTTGGAGTCTCACTCCGCTGCCCAGGCTGGAGTGCAGTGGCACGCTCAACGGCCACCCCAGCATCGACCTGCTGGACTCTGGCGATCCTTCCACCTCAGCCTTCCAAGTAGCCAGAATTACAGGGGTGCACTACCATGCCCAGCTAATTTTTAAATTTATTTTAGAAATGAGGTCTCATCAAGTTGTCCAGGCTGTTCTCGAACCCATGGGCTTAGGCAATCCCCTCACTTAGGCCTCCCAAAGTGCTGGGATTACAGGCTTGAGCCACCATGCCCAGCCTCACAAGCTTTTTAATGCTTAGTGTGTGAGTACCCAAAGTTTTCAGAATCACTAATTTGAATAATTTAAAATAGAATATGTCATCCATATAAGTCATATAAACAAGGGGTGCCTATTCACAAGCTCATCAGATTAGAACTCTATAGATTAGAATGTGGTTATAATTGCCTTTACCCCTAATTTGAAAAATTTCTTGGAAGAAGGAATGCTCTTTCTTTCTCCAGCACCAGTGCTCAGGTCAAATTAACAGATTAAGTCACTATCATGGAGAACAGCAATTGGAGGCAAGAGTCCTTTATAAAATGGTTTATACTTATATTTTTATTTTTTCTTTTACTTGAGATGATCTTAACATCAAAAATTAACCTGAACAAGGCATCATTTTTTGTAACAGAGATATGGTCTTTGAATGGAGCTGAATTCAAATTTTAGCTGGCCATCTAGAAGTTGTTTAACACTGGGCAAGTGATTTAATTCTCAAAGTCTCAGCTTCTCATTTATAAAGTGATAGTTGTTGGGAGAGTTAATATGTGCTTAACTACCCTTTCAAACATTTATATAGTGAAAATTTGATTTTTAAAAAGCTAGAAAGCAATCCACTTTTGTAATGTAATCCTGACTCTGTTAAGTCCTCATCATTGAAGGAAGACGTTTAGATCTGGCAAACAGATTCAATATTTTTCTCTCTTATATCTGCCCTGCCATAAGGTAAATGGGTAGATTTGGAAAGGGTCTTCTGAGTTCCAAAGTAGAAAGCCAGTTGAGATGCTAAGAAAGTAAGAATTTGACAAAATGAAAAGTTGTTCAAAAACAAAAAGTTTAAAAAAAAATGATCCTGGGAAAGTAATCAAGTGACTATAAATAACCCAGTCCTGGAATTATTATCCTACATTAATACTAATAAATTAATATAGTTTTTTCCACAAAATACTCTTTTAGTCTTCAATGTAGGCAAAAACAGGAGTGATTTATCAAACACTTGAAGGCAAGCATAGATTCTTTTTCTATGCCTCAGGTGACATTAAAGTATAAAATGTAAAATGTTAATGTTTAAAAATCCATACAGAGTCCTTTTCACTTTTCCGCAATATGAAACCAATACTGCAGTTAGATAATGTTTGCCTCTGAAGCAAAATGCTGCCCAGTGTTCAATAGAACAAAGAATTTTGCAAAACTGTGCTCACCAGGGTGATGCATCAAAAGAAGAGAGTACCACACAGCAAACACAAACACAGAAAATAAAAAATGTTTAAAAATTTATACTAAAACAAATCACACACATTTGCATGCTACACAGCAGATAGCAAACCCTTTTCTTGCTGAGTAGATTCTTTCTCAGAGAAATAGATGAAGAATAGTCACTGGCCTCCAATCCTATAATTATCCAATAACATAATGATATTGACACAATTATAGCAAGGAAAAAAGTGTGTATCTTTAAAGTGTTTCCCTCCATCCCTTTTTATCTACCTCCCAGCTCACCAGAATATTTGCAAATAAAGCAAATTAGACAAAGTTCTAGAAAAAACAATAAAATTAACTTGACAATGTTTAAATTGGTATGCTAATGTAAATTACAAACAATAAACTGCAAAAACAAGACAGCACTAATTTAAGAAAATTATTATTTAAAATATTTTAGAAAAAAATTACATGAAAACATCAATTTTATGACCCATAATTTAAAACTTTCCAAGCTTGAAAATAAATGATAGATTTCTGATTTCAACTTACACGGTAAAAATGAGCCACATCAAAATACTCAACATTATATTTAAAAGGAGGCTAAATTGTTTAGCATTTGAAAAATTATTGTTTACTGCTAGAAAGATTATTCATTAATACAGTCTAACCACTTTTACATTTCTGTGAAAAATGCAAACATAAATGTTTACACCTAGAGCCTTCCAAATATTTCTTTTACTTTGCAATTAAAAGATAAATTCACTTCTTTTAAAATAATAATTGAGAGACCATTTTGCTTTTACACTGATCGACTACATGCCTTTAAATTCAAGAAAATATTCATGTTGATAGTTTTAACGAAAAGCACAATTCTAAATATTTTCAAGGAATCTAATGAAACCAATAATTAATCTTCATAAATCAATCAGGAAAAAGAACATTTTCTTCCCTTGCTTACCTATATGTTGGCATGGTTTGAACAGTAGAGGTCAGAGTGAGCATTACATGTAGACCTTCAGGTTAGAAGGTGCTCCTCAGAGCATGCACACATTCATGCTGTTAAGCATACAATTCCATGATCACCTGAAGTATCAGTGTAACATCAGCAATGTGAAAAGGCCTTTATCATATGCTGATGTTTACAATTTTATGTTAAATAATTATCTATGCAAATTGCTCCAATTGCACCTTAATATAAACTAATTGTTCTTGTTTCAGATTATGTGCCACAGTGGTTCATGTTTCAGATTACATGCCACAGTGGATAGTACATGAAGAAAATAATATCACTTCCAACCTATTACTGTTTATTTTCCTTTCACATTCTGAATAAAGAAATTTGTTGTTAAATATCGGACACAAATGCTATACCTTATGTTTATAGAAAATCGTATTCTCCCATTTCGTTAAATAGTTTCGAGAATATTATTTTTGGTTGATATCTGTAAATGACTACAGTTTGTTTAAGCTACCACCAAATAACATATATTTCTGTTATTTTATTTAATTTTTTAAAATTGGGGTCTCACTCCATTGCCCAGGTTGGAGTGCTATGGCATGATCACTGCTCACCACAGCCCTTACCTTCTGGGCCCAGGCCATCCTTCAGCTTCAGCCTTCCAAGTAGCTGAGACTACAGGCATGTGCTAGCATGCCCAGCTAAGTTTTGTTTTTTGTTTTGTTTTATTTTGTCTTATTTTCAACTTTTAGTGAAGACAAATTCTCGCTATGTTGCCCAGGTTGATCTTGAACTCCTGGGTGAAGCAATCCTCTCACCTTGGCTTCCCAAAGTGCTCGGATTACAGGTGTGAGCCTCCACACTCAGCAGATTCGTTACTTTTATTCAAAATTTCAGTGGACAGTCTGGTGCCTATTTATACTAATTTCCTTTTGATACACTTTTAGAACCTAAACAATTCAAAGTACATCAACACTTCTGAGGTCTTTGCTATATAATATCAACTTGCCTTTCAAAAGAAGGCATATTCATTTCCAGTTTTCTTCAGCAGTGTATAGAAGATCCTGTTTTCCTGTATATTCACCAATACTAAAATATGATTTTCTGAATTTAGCTATTTTTAATAGGTTTTATTTACATTTACCTTATTACTAGGTTGTCCAACATTTTTATTGGATTTTGTAAGCCTTTTATGAATAGATTGCTCATGACTTTTGTCCACTATTATTATCTCATTTTTGAAATGCTCTTTGGGATACAGTGAACACATGATCTAACAACTGACGCTGCACAGAGGAAAAACTGTCTCCCAAGAGTGCCACAGAAGATAAACTGCAGATCACACCCCATATGTGGCATAGGAAGTTATCTGCTAAGAATCCATAAGAGAAGCATATAGAATTAGTCACTCTCCACACTCCCTGTTCCTTTCTAGCACACTTTCCCTCACCCACGGAGGTTTCTTGTCATTAGCTGTTGTGGAAAGGAACAGATTGAGTTGTGAATCAAGATCCTCTGACAAATAATTGTTCGAAAAAGCACTGCAACAGAGGGTAGCATATCAGTTGTCACAAAGATAACGATCCCTTATGCAGGCAAAGACCTTTGAACGGCTCAAAACAGAGGCCTCTTCATACACACTCAGTACAGTGATCTACTTTATCATTCATTCAAACACATTTTTTTTCTCTTCATCAGGGCATCTTTTCATTTTATTTGCTGCTCAAAGCACTAGGACACAAAGGATGTTCTTCATCTTGTGTGCTACTGAAATGAAATCTTGAGGTTAAAAGGAAAAAGAAAAAAGAAAAGAAAAAAAACAACCCTTGCCCTAAATTCCCTTTCAAAAGTGAAGTGTGAAAAGACATCAAGCAGAGGACACAGCGTTATTGTCGCAAGAAAGTCAATTCTGCAAGTGCAGAGTCCAAGGCCATCGGCAGTGGCTCAATCGCTTCCTTACCCTCAATGAATAATAAGAAAAATCCAAGGATAAAGCATTCAACGTGTGGAAATGGAACTTCTCATTGTCTCTCCTCTTGATTATCATTAACATCTATGGGCACAGCTGTTTCCTCTCTCTGCCTAATCCTAAAGTCAATGTTGTAATACTGGCCCCCTTCTGGGAAATCCCAAGAGCCTATTATACATCACCTCAGGTACTATTCTAGCAGGGGAAATTTCAAATTTATCTTTCACTGAGCAGCAAACTATAAAGTCTAACTATTTGATTTAGTTTGGCCCTGAGAAGATTAAAAATGATTTTTAAATTTTCATAGCCTTTTAAAAATATATTATTGGATACACAAATATGTTTTAATTACAAGTTATAAGCTGAGTTATAATACAGAACATAAAAATCAAAGACTTTTTAAAACAAGTTACTCGATAACTATATAAAAGTTCTCACAGATTTTCTTTTTATAATGTCAGGTTTTACTTTTTTCAAACTAGATGAAGAAGTAGGCCATCTTAAAATTCTTCTTGATATAATTGTATATTCTACAGAGTATGTATTTATATATCAGGGCCATTATATAAGCTGCTTTAAACTTTATAGTTTTCAAATAAAATATATTACTTATTATTTGAAGGGGGTTTTTAGAAGCCATCAAAGTAAATACACATTAAATATACACTAGAAACTTGAGCTATTACACTATCTCTAGCAGAGAAAATTTAGTATTTGATAGACTCTTCTTGGTGTCCACTGGAAAGTTTTTTAGTTCAAGTAATATAACTCCAGACTATCAGAAAACTAAGACAAGATTATATTTACATTCATAACTTTTAATAACTCACTTATCCTATAGTAATCTCAGAGAGAAAATACTTCTTTATTGAAAAACTATGCAATGAACAAACTAACAAATTAACAATAAACAAGTTTCCCCATATGGTTGTTTTTTGGCAATTCTGAGACACTCCAAATTTAAATGATGAAGTTAACTGTCTGCACGTGCAGAGCATATTCTTTGTGACTAAGATTTGATTATATAGCTATATACCCTAATGGACATTTACTAGATCTTACAAGAGTTTTCATTTGATTGCTTTTGCAAATGATCTCTCCACACCACCTGCCTATAATCCTTTACTCATATAGTCTCCTACAAACCTGAAAGTTAAGATCTACTTGGAAAATGACCACTGGTCTGAAAAAGAGTTATAATCTTATATACACATCTTCCCCCAAATTTACTTTACTTCAGTGTGAAGAAATGGAAAGAACAATCAAAACCTATTTATTTAATGCACATTTCGGGAACACACTATTGTATATAGCATACTACTGTGCAATTTTTTAAAAAATTCAGGTCTACAATATTCTCCTTGTCTAAATTTACGTTGTTCTCTTTGCTGAGAAAATTCTCAGAAATTTAATGGCATTCTTTGCCATATCACATCAACTCCTCTGAGAGTAAATATAGATTTTCTTAAGCATATAAAATTAGTAAGATTTTAGCTGTTACCATCAATTTCCTAGGGTCCACAGGGGAATCTTGTTTTCTGGGGCCTAAGGGCAATGGGTATTTTGACTGGAAGGTAGCTTTTATACTAGTTCTCTCTGAAGAATGCTTAGCTCACTTTGATGTCAATATTGGGTGTTATATAATTTAATAAATTGATTTTTAAAGTCTTAGGCAAAACAAAAAAACAAAGCTTTTTTTTTTCTCTAGATATCTCCTTCCTTGGCTTGGTTACATTTTTTAAAAATGCGACTTTTATTATAATATTCTCCATATTAGAGTTGTATTATGGTAGAGTTTCCATAGGAGATTTGAACATTTTATCCTAGCTAAAACACTGAACATCCCAATGCACATTGACTTCTAAGGACACACAAAAGTTCACTCTGATCTGGAAGTGGATTTGCCAAAATTCAATGAGAGAACAATCAATAACAACAAAAACACTGTAATCTGTGTAGACCTAGGCGCTAAGATTATCTCTTATTTCAAGCATCTTCAGTTATCTCAATGATTTTTAACTCACTAAAAAAAAAACAAATGAACTAATAAACTTCAGTTGCAATAAAGATGGAGCTAATAAGGAATAGCATTTTCATACATTAGTAGAAGTGAAAAGACCATAGTATTCTCCATGGCTAGAACATACACAGTCACTTTTCTAATCTGAATGAATGCCTACTTGTAAAATTTAGCTCTCTGTTTTCCAAATATCCATTATTCACACTAATTTTTCACTAATGGCCTTTATTTTTAACTTGGAAAGAATTTTGCTACTTCTGTGTCTATTATTTTATCCATGAGGTGACCAGTAGTAAAAAGTGAATATTCATTTTTCTATCTTCAATGAGTCAAAGTTTACAACAAACCTGCAAGTTTACGACAAACACAGACTTTTTCAAGTTAATAATCTGTGAAATGGCATTATGTCAAAAAAACTTTTGACGGCTATACTGACAAGGATGGGGTAATTTGAATATTCATCAGATAAATTCTGAAGAAAATACATACCCAAACCTTCTGATTCAAATAGACATGTTTCATCCACCCCTAAATCTCGGCACCAGGATAAGAAATTTGCGGTATTGTCTCGGGCAAAAAAGGAGCCTGAGGGTGCACTAGCTTTGCATGGTATCTTCTTCAGTGGCAGATTCTAAAAAATAAATAAATAAATTTAAAAATTCACTATTGGGCAATATCTGGCAAAATCATCACAGTGGCACATTAAAAATACATGTATATTTTCAACAATAAGTCAAACAAGTTTGTGAGGGTCCACAGAAAGGTAATATAATTATACGAACTTACCTGGCATTAGGAGGCTATGAAAATCTTTTCTCGTAAGCACGTAGTCTTTTTTTTAGTACCTAGGAGTAAATATACATAATTCCTTTTCCTGATCCAGATTGCCTCTTTTTTCTCTCTTCTATTATTTCTTTGGCTTCTCTTTTATCTAAGGGTTCTATCAGTAATTCTCACAAAGTACTTATAAATATATTTTTATTGGTGAAAGCAGAATCAGAAAAACAGAAATATGGTATATGAATGTAATATATGTATAGACATATCACATACACCTGCATTCTTACATGTATACATACATACATTCCATTAAAAATTACACAAGAATTATAAAACCAAAACAGAGCAGCAAAATTATTTGACATCACAAATCTGAATCACCAATTCCAAGAAAGGGAGATATTTAAAGTCCTTTAACAATAACATTCTACAGTCTTTCTTTAAGACTATTTTCATTTACAACACAGGGTATAGCTATACTGTATAACACAAACATAATTCTGGTCTGAACTCTGCTATGTGACCTTGAATATATTCTTTACATTCTCATCATTTCTTTTCCAGAATAAGAAAATACTTAAGATCAGGGAGCATGTGAACCTGAACAGACTTTTCTATTCACTGTCTTTTGTAAAATTTTTACCGGGAAATCTCCTCTGGCACAATTTCAAGTGTTTTGTTTTTTAAATAGAACTTAACCAGCTTCCATGGCATTCCATGAAGCCATAGAATGTGATTTTATGTGATGTGAATGACTGAGCCAAGCATTGGCTACATAAAGAGCAAAAAAGATCAAGGGAGAAGCACTTTGTGATTTAAATTTATAGAGTGTTTCCTCTATTTATTGCAAATCCTCAAATATAACCAAAATGTTGATTGTTGAGTTCATTAACAAGCCTGGGTATAAGAAACTAAAATAGTGGCCTACATAAATTGGCAAAGTCCTACTAATATTAAACTCATACTAGAGTTCTTCATGTCCCGGGATTTTGTGGTTATGTAACTTAAACCATTCAGTTACTATATCACTCAAAGACTGAGTCTATCTAATCTCAAAATCCATCTCTCTTTTGTAGACTGAATTTGATTTAGGGTAGACATAATTAATGTTTTTGCATGAAAACACAACTACCTTT
Organism: Tarsius wallacei; assembly: GCA_963574415.1. Lineage (NCBI taxonomy): Eukaryota > Metazoa > Chordata > Mammalia > Primates > Tarsiidae > Tarsius > Tarsius wallacei. The sequence goes on along the minus strand of CAUYQG010058768.1, from coordinate 9,742 downwards.
GCAGATATATATTTCAGGCGCAACAAATAATTATATATGTGGTTACTATGTAGTAATATCTCCTTAAATGATTTGGTCCACATATAAGTAATGGTTTTCAAAGAAATGCTTTCCTATATTAGTTGCAAGAACAGTCAGAAATATCATGGTATAATATATGCTTTATAAAATATGCATGAGAATTAATTAGTATTTATCAAAATTAAGTTGTATATATCCTTAAATCCAGTAATTCATCTCTAAGAATATATTTTAAAGATAACAGCATTAGTGCTTAAAATATATTTACAAGTGTAACTGTTGCAACACTGATTTAATATAAAAAAGAAATAAAAATATGTCAAGCATGGGCTGGTGAAATAACATATTATATGCAAATACAATGCATCTATATACAATCATATAAAAAAAGACAAATATATATGTTTTGAACTAGAAATATGCTCAGAAACTACTATTAAGCACAAATTTGCAAACACATTTGTATCGTGTTTCCATTTTATGTGTATATATGCATACACATTAGTGTGTGTGTATATACATGCAATGTACATGGTCATATATATTTAATTGCATTTAAATATGTTGTGATACGTATGTGAGTATTTATATATCTTCCTAGTACTTAGAAATAATTCAAGAAGGACATGCCATACATTGATAATAATTACCTTTGAGGAAGGGATTAAATATTGTATCATTTACAATAAGGATCATTTACTTTTTATTTTACATAATTCCAAAATAAGTGATTCTGTGTGACTTCTATATTTTATCAATACTTTCAAACAAAAATATATAAATTATGTCAGCCAAAATATATTATAAAAGGATTTGCTGAAAAAAAATCTCCAGAAAGTGACTACAAAGCTTTTTTATGATATAAATATGGCAAAAGATATCTTTAAGAAAATAACATAAACAGATCCAAACACTGAGCCACTTTGAGATCTACCACCTACATCCCCGGAGGAAGGGAACTAACTTGCGAAACCACTTCAAATCAATGAATGAGTTTGCATACAGGAACTATATTCTAGAAACAATAAAATATTTAACATAAGAGCATGCTAAAGGGCTTGATGGTGCAAGATCTGTGTGGCAAAAAGGAACGAAATATCCATATTGTACTGGTGAAGCAAGAGATTGACTTGACACTTAATTCAACAAGGAACACATTTTGATAGAATGTCCACAAGTGACAAGTTCTCAAAAATCATCCAGCCTACTCTTTTTTTTTTTCATTTAAGCAGGTTTTTTAAAAATTTTATTTTAAAGATGTAGGGTATAATTCAGTATTAGGTATACAAATAGTCATTATATGGTTAAGTTTGGGCCTCACTTTGGTCCCTGCTTCGCCTGGTTTGAGATCAGATACCCCTATTGATGAAGTGTGCCTCCCTCCCTCCATCACACAGAAATTCATATGGAATCATAAATGACCACAAATAACCAAAATAATCCTCAGCAAAAGAAACAAAGTGGGAAGTATCACACTTCTAGACTTTAAACTTTATTATAAGGCTACAATAATCAAAATAGCCTGGTATTGGTACAAGAACAGGCATACAAACCAATAGAACAGGATAGAGATTCCGGAAGCAAAACCTCAATTTCTCAACCAACTCATCTTCGACAAAGCCTCCACTAACAATCACTGAGTTAGTTAGAGGAGAACTTATTCAGTAAATGGTGCTGGGAAAACTGTTTAGCTTTCAACTGATGTCATGTAATGCTTCTGTTCAGGATTTCACAACAATCGAAAAGACATGTGGCTTTAACCCAATGGAAACGTTGGTGTATCAAATTGATGGAAATTTGTGTTTTATCTCGCTTCAAATGATGGAAATTTGTGTTTTATCTTGTATTACTAATATAAATGGGGGTATGTTATAACTGCTAATTGTTTAATAGTATCAAACATATCACTTATACATAGTAAATACTTGCATTTTATATTTATTTTACTAGAAGCTTTAAAAATTAATATTTAGTTCCTTGTAGATCCAAGATGTTAAGCCTTTGTCAGACCTGGAGCTGGCAAATACTTTTTCCCAGTCTGTAGGCTGTCTCCCTGCTCTCTTGATGGTTTCTTTGGCTTTACAGAAGCTTGTCGTTTTAATGAGGTCCCACTTGTCTATCTTCTCTCTTATGGCCTGTGGGTTTCGAGTCTTGTTCAGGAATTGGGTGCCAGTTCCAATTTCCATGAGGGTATGTCCTTCATTTTCTAAGGTTCTTATGGTTTGAGGTTTAACATTTAGGTCTCTGATCCATTTAGAGTTAATTTTTGTGTATGGGGATAGATAGGGGTCCTGTTTCAAATGTGCTGAAAAGAAAAAAACAAACAACCCCATTATAAAATGGGCAAAAGATATGAACAGACACTTCTCAAAGGAAGACATCCGAGCAGCCAACAGACACATGAAGAAATGTTCAACCTCACTAATCAACAGGGAGATGCAAATCAAAACCACACTGAGATACCACCTAACTCCAGTCATAATGGCAATTATCAATAACTCAAAAAATAACAGTTGCTGGAGAGGGTGTGGTGAAAAGGGAACACTTATACACTGTTGGTGGGAGTGTAAACTAGTGCAACCTCTGTGAAAAGCAGTGTGGTGATTCCTAAAGGCTCTAAATATCAACCTCCCATGTGACCCTGCCATCCCCCTACTGGGAATTTACCCTGAAGAACTCAAATCACTCTATAAAAAAGATACCTGCACACGTATGTTTATCGCAGCATTGTTCACAATAGCAAGAACCTGGAAGCAACCCTGCTGTCCATCAAATGAGGACTGGAATTAAAAATTGTGGTACATATACACAATGGAATACTACACAGCCATAAAAAAGAACAGTATCATGAATTTCGCAGCAACCTGGATGGAACTAGAGTCTATAATACTGACTGACCTCTCACAGAATCAAAGAACTGAGTATCACATGTTCTCACTCATATAGTAGACCTTGATCATCCAACGTATTACCATAAGAAAATAACTCACAGTGGTGGGCAACTATGGCAGGGGGAGGGGGAGGGTGATGGGATTAATGGTAGTAAATATCTGTCTGGGGATGGGGAGACACCTGTTATCATCAAGGGTGCCTGAATGAAGCATATTTGTATACCTAACCCATAACTGTACCCCACAATGTTATAATAAAAAATATTGAATATATAAAAAAAAGAAAATTACTTCCAGTTCTGAAACTTACTCAATGTGAGATCTTAAGTTAATTTTTTTAACTTGTTCTTTAAAGAAAACTTATTCCTTATCTTTTACTTTTTGACATATTCTTTTGTCACATGAAGTTCTTGGATGTTGCATTTAAGCCTGGCATCTATTTTAGGATCTGTCTCAGTGCTTTCAGTCAATTTGAATCTTACCAGTTATCAGTCATTGAATGAGAGACATTTAATATAAGCATCCTTTGCTATGAAATTTGTTTCTAGAAGTTGTAAATAAGAAACTTTTATGACTGCCTTAAGGCAAGCAATCTATGCTTGAACACATTTTAGTCTATCACACGGTATACGAACGATATCAATCTCATGAATAAGATATTGTTTAGACTACATAGTTCTCAATGTGAATTTAACACCCCTGTTCAGCTTGGTAATAGTCCATCTCCTTTTTTTTATAAAAAAAATACAGATTTATAAGGAAGAATTTTCAGACTATAACACTTATCTCAGGTCTAGAAATAATTTGAACCACTGACAAATGGCAGTTTTTTACTTTGCAAATATTCTACCTAGGCCATAATTGAAAATTTAATTAGAAATACTTTTCAACAGATTAAAAATACATTTTAGTAAATACATAGAATTCAACAACTATAATAATACAATAAATAATACATGACAAATATAATACCATATAATAAATGCTTTATTGTATATATATTTAAGCTTTAATGCACTGTGCTAGAGAAAGGAGTTTAATAGGAAGCATGTTATAGACTTTAAAAATTAACTGGAATATAATTGATGAATATAATATATCAGTCAGGTAATGTGAAAGTATCTTAAAGATTTGACCATTACATTTTCCCAAACCTGGAAAACTGGAGTAAAATATATGCTCTTAAGTTTGTTTTTTTATGTACAAAGTGTATAAAAATATAATACATTTACATATTATTTTGTATTCAGATTTTAGATTCCACATTGAAACGGAGTTTATTAACTACTTTTAAACCTCTGTTTATTTGGAACCTGATCTAAAAATGTTAAAATATGTTCTGCAGGGATGATTTACAATATCTGCACTAAGTTACTCTTTTTAAAAGTAGATACAGAACTTTTAGAATCCTAGAAAACTGATTCAAGAAATCATCTTTGATTTTAGAAATATCAGTAAAAGTAAATTCCACATTTTTGCAATTTTGAATTGTGTTGTGAGAAACACCCCAAATGCCCATAAACTGGTTAGCAGATAATTAAAATGTTAATATATATATATGTGTTTAGTTATCTACGTACATAACATGGAATATATATAAACATACATACTATGGGATACTATTCAGCCATTAAAATAATAAAATAGTGTATTTTGTAGCAGTGTGGATACAATTAAAGATTATTATCCTAGGTGAAGTAACACAGGAACAGAAAATTTAAAAACGCATGTTCTCATTTACAAGTGGGAGCCAAGTTTAAGGTCTGCAAAGGCATATAGAATGGCATAAAAGACACTGGAGACATGAGGAAGGTTAAAAGGGGATGAGAAATGAAAAAAATGACCAATTGGATACAATGTGCACAAGTGTGGTGACAAGTACACTTACAGTCCAGACTTCTTTACCACTGTACAATGCATCCATGTAACCAACTGATTTCTTCACCACTATACAATGCATCTATGCATTCAAAAATCATATGTGTCTCTAAAGCTATTGAAATGATTTTTAAAAAGACATATTAGTAAAAGTTATGACTTAGTTTACACAATAACAATTGGATGGGGAGACCATTTTTTCCACAATCAAAATAATCCAATTATTCAAGAATGATCCTTTCTTTGCTTATAATAGAAGTCTCCTTGCCCCTTTCAATGGGAAAATCTTAATTAATATTACAAATTCCACCCTTTATAACTTACATCAGTGTGTAGTGTCTACAATATTCCTGTTATTTCTCTTTCACCTTTGTTTACTTTCATCCTTTAGATTATTTTTATGACTATACAAGTTGTGGGTATCTAATGTCTTAGTTACCTCTGATCATTCACAAACTCCAACTGGATTTATAGCTTCAGTACTTCATTGAAAATATTTCTGGGTGTGTCTTTCCCGATTCCTCTTCTCGATATTCTTATTTTAAAATTACCTATAAATTAAAGATTCAGATTGTCTAATTTTATAACAAAAACCTTATGGGATTAAAATGAGATATCAATGAATCTACTGTTATTTTAGAAAAATTAAATATTTTTTAAAATTGAATTTTCCAATATTAAAAACACGGTTGGAGGAAGGGAGAAAGATGGCAGTGGAGTCAGTCGGACTATGCAACTCCCAGCGTGAATAGGTGAGCATATGGAAAATTTTGCATGTGTGTTGGTGAGTAAGTGGGCATGGCAGTGGCTAAGTACAAAAGACAATTGCATTCTTATACACCAACAACAAGCAGGCAGAGAACCAAATATAAAGAACAATACCATTCACAATAGCCACAAAACAAATGAAATATCTCGCCATCTTCCTAACCAGAGAAGTGAAAGACCTTTAAAACATAAACTACAAAACACTGCTCAAAGAAATCCAAGAAGACATGAACAAATAGAAAAAAATATTCCATGCTCATGGATAGGAAGATTCACCATTGTTAAGCTGTCCATCTTACCAAAGGCAATCTATAGATTCAACACAATACTCATTCAATTACCAACATCATTTTTTTCAGACCTGAAAAGAACAAGACAGAAATTCATATGAAAACATGAACAACCATGAATAGCCAAAATAATCCTTAGCAAAAGATATGAAGTGGGAGGTATCACACTTCCAGACTTTAAGCTTTAATATAAGACTACAATAATCAAAACAGCCTGGTATAAGCATATGGATCAATGGAATAGGATAGAGATTCCTGAAGCAAAACTTAAATTTCTCAACCAACTCATCTTAGACAAAGCCTCCAGCAGCAATCACTGTGGAGAAGAGAATGTATTCAGTAAATGGTGCTGGGAAAACTGGATGACCACATGCAGAAGATTGAAACAGGACCCCTACTTATCACCATACACAACATCAACTTTAAATGGATCAAAGACCAAACCATAAAATCTCAAACTATAAGAACCTTAGAAAATGCAAGAGAGATACCCTTATGGAAATTGGAACTGGCAACCAACTCCTGATCAAAACTCCAAGTGAACATGCAATAAGAGATAAGATAGACAAGTGGACCCCCATCAAACTGAAAGAAACCATCCAGAGAGTGGGAAGACAGTCTGCAGAATGGGAAAAATATTTGCCAACTGTATATCTGACAAAGGCCTAACATCCAGGATCTACAAGGAACTCAAACGTGCCAAAAGAAAAAAAATAAACAAACAGTCCCATTACAAAGTGGGCAAAAGACATGAATATACAGTTCTCAAAAGAAGATATAGGGCAGCCAACAGACACATGAAAAAGTGCTCAGCCTCACTAATCATCAGAGAAATGCAAATCAAAGCCACATTGTGATACCACCTAACTCCAGTAAGAATGGCCATCATTAATAAAACAAAAAACAATAGATGCTGGCAAGGATGTGAAGAAAAGGAATGCTTCTACACTACTGGTGGGAATGCAAACTAGTGCAACCTCTTTGGAAAACAGTGTGGCTATTTCTAAAAGAACTAGACATCTACCTTTCACATGACCCAGCAATCACCCTACTGGGAATATACCTGGAGAAGCTCAAATCATTCTGCAAAAAAGATACCTGCACACACATGTTTATTACAGCACTATTCACAATAGCAAAAACATGGAACCAATCATGCTGCCCATCGAAACTGAACTGAATAAAAAAAAATGTAGTACATATACCCAATGGCATATTTCACAGTCATAAAGAAGGACAAACATATTGACTTCGCAGCAACTTGGATGATCTAGAGTCTATCACACTCTGTGATCTATCACAGAAACAAAGACAGAGTACCACTCTCACTCGCAAGCAGACCCTGAATATTTACCATAATACTAAAAGAAAGGGATTGGCAGTAGCGGGATACTGCCGGGGTGGGGGGATCACAATAACTGATCTCAAACCAGGCCAAGTGGGGACCAAAGGGAGCCCTAAACTTTACCTGTACAATGACCACCTGTATACCTAATCCTGAATTTTACCCCACATTCATTTCAGATTAGCTTATATTGGTATTGCTATTGTAATATTTTTAACTTTTTACTTTCTAATTTTTTCCTGATTTTGTATAAAATTAACAATAGATTTATTTTGTATTTTATATTTAAACATTTATTTAATTATTATAGAGTTGTGGGGGTACAAGTGAGGATTTACTGTATAAATAAACTGCACGCAGATGAAGTTTGGGCTTCTAAGTGACTCTCACTTGCTTTGTGCTGTCACATACCCCCCACTCTCCTCCCTTTCTCTCTCCTAGCAGAGCTTAGTGACTGCCAATCCCATGCTTGTGCTAATGTGACTAATGATGAGTCCATTTGTGAGTGAGAACTTGCAGTATTCAGATCTTTGCGTCTATGATAGTTCACTTAGTGTAATGGTCTCTAACTGTAACCACATTTGTGAAGGCCATTATTTTGTGTTTTTTATGGCTGCATAATATTCCATCATGCATATGTTACACATTTTCTTATTCAGTTCACTTTAGGTGGGCAGCAATGTTGATTACGTGTTTTTGCTATTGTGAATAGTGTGGCAAAAGGCATACATGTGCAGGTGTCTTTCTAGTGAGTCATTTATGTTCCTCCAGGTATAGTCCCAAGAAAAACATTGCTGGATCATATGGGAAATCAATTTTTAGTTCTTTTAGAAATCTCCACACTGCTTTCTATAGAGGTTGAGCTAACTTACAATTTCTTAATGTGGAAGCATTCACTTTTCACCACAGCCATGACAGCACCTGTTGTTTTTTGACTTATTAATGTTACCCATCCTTACTGGAGTTGGTATCTCATCGTAATTCTGAATCACATTTTTGAAATGGTTTGTGAGACTGAGCATTTTTTCATATGTCTGCTAGTTGGCTTGTATTTCATCTTTAGAGAAGTGTCTCTTCATGCTTTTTGCTCACTTTTTAATGGGGTTTGACTGTTTTTTCTTTTTCACTTCATTTAAATTTCTTGTAGATCGTGGATGTTAGGCCTTGGTCAAATGCATAATTTGCAAATAGTTTTTCGCATTCTGTGAGTTGTCTTTTTGCTCTCTCGATGGTTTCTTTTGCTGTACAAAAGCTTTTCAGCTCGATGAGGTCACCACCATCTATCTTAGCTTTTGTAGCATTTGCTTTTAGGGACTTGGTCATAAATTGATTGCCTACTCCAATGTCCAGAATGGTGTTTCCTACATTTTCTTCTAAGATTCTTATAGTTGGAGGTTTTATGTTTAGGTCTTTGATCTATATTGAATTGATTTTTATATATGGTGATAGATAGGGGTCCAGTTTTACTCTTCTGCAGTTTCCACAGCATCATTTGCTAAATATGGTTTCCTTTCTCCAGGGGTTGTTGGTAGAGGCTTTGTCAAAGATGAGTTGGTTTTGAGACAGGGTTTTTACTTCTGGAATCTCTGTCTTGTTCCATTGGCCTATGTGCCTATTTCTATACCAATACCATGCTGTTTTGGTTACTGTAGCTTTGTAATAAAGTTTAAAGTCTGGAAATGTGAGACTTCCTGTTTTGTTCCTTTTTCTGAGGATTGTTTGGGCTATTCATTCTCTTTTTTTGTTTTCATATGAATTTTGTATTGTCATTTCCTGATCTGTGAAAAAAAGATGTTGATAACTTAATAGTATTACATTGAATGTGTAGATTGCCTCAGGTAGGATGAACATCTTGACAATATTAATTTTTTCAATCCATTACATGGAATGATTTTCCATTTGTTTGTATCATTCTTGATTTCTTTGAGTAGTGTTTTGCATTTCTCATTACAAAGCTCTTTTATTTGAGCTTTTCATATTTTATTCTGATTAGGTGGATGTCAAGGTACTTATTTATGTGTGTGTGTGCTGTCGTGAATGGGATTTGATTGTGCTTTTTATTTATTTCTCTACCTGCTTGTTGCTTGTGTATAGAAATGCAACTGTCTTTTGGATGTTGATTTTGGAAACTGAGATTTTACCAAGTCATTTATCAGTGCAAAGAAGTTTTTGACAAACTCCCTAGGATTTTCAAGATTTAGAATTACATTGCCTGCAAAGAGGAATAGCTTAACTTTTTCTTTTCCTGATTTTGTATCTCTGATTTCCTTCTCTTGTCTTATTACTTTGGCTAGGAATTCCAGCACTGTGTTGAACAAGAGGATGAAAGTGGACATCTTCTTTTTGTTCCCATTCTTAAGGGAAATGCTTCCAGCTTTTGCCCATTGAACAAAATTTTGACTTCAGGCTTATCATAGATGGCTTTTATTGTTTTGAGAAGTGTTCCTTCTATGCCTAAGTGGTCAAGGATTTTTATCAATAAGGGATGCTGGATTTCATCAAATGTTTTTTCTGCATCTAATGCTATAATTATGTGGTTCTTGATTTTG
>CAUYQG010058767.1:0-20833 GCA_963574415.1 Tarsius wallacei | reverse complement strand
AACTAGAGTCTATAATACTGAGTGACCTCTCACAGAAACCAAGATCTGAGTATCACATGTTCTCACTCATATAGTGGAACTTGAACATCTAGTGTAATACTATAAGAAAAGGAGTGACAGTGGTGGGAAACTACGGGGTGGCGAGAGGTGGGATTAATGGTAGTAATATCTGTCTGGGGATGGGGAGACACCTCTTATCAACAAGCTTGCCTGAACAAAGCATATTTGTATACCTAACCCTTAACTGTACCCCACAATATCATAATAAAAAAATATTGATTATTAAAGAAAAAAAAGAAAAAAGAAAAAAAATTTTATTTTAAAGAGCAAGACAAATAACTCTTGCAACTTAGAACTTTTAGAAATCAATTTTCAGGTTATATTATTTAATATAGATATTTGAAATATCTTTTTAAGTGACTAGAGATAGTCACTATTAATATCTATACCACATGGGTTGAGTAAAACAGATTTGGTTATAATGAAAAAAAGAATTTATCTAGAAGTTATGAATATGTGCTATGAGATCTACAAAAATGAGTTTATCACAATGAGTGGAAAATATTTTGAGGTAACTGAAAAATTCAATATGAATTTATGTATGCCACTGATTTACAGAAATCCTAATTTGCAATATGAAAATGTAATGTGCAAGGCAGTATTTAGTTTTGTAAATTATGTTATAATTTCCTCATTTATAAAGTGAAGGACTGGATTAGATGATAATCAAATTCCTTCTTTCACTAATACAGTATATTTCCTGTTTTAGAGATGAGGGTAATCAAGATACTAGACTTACCTGTGTTATAGCCTAGCTAGTGATTTATCTGTAAAACCAAGTTTTCTGACCCTTCATCAGCTTTACCATCTGTCTTAAAATAGATGAATCCCACCCAGGCACAGTGGCTCATGCCTGTAATCCCAGCACTTCGGGAGGCCAAGGTGGGAGAATTGCTTGAGCTCAGGAGTTTCAGACCAGCCTGTGCAACATAGCAAAATCTTGTCTCTACAAAAAAATTAGCCAGACTTGGTGACGTGTGCCTGTAGTCCCACTACTTAAGAGGCTGAGATGGAAGGATTGCCTGAGCAGGGGAGGTGGAGGCTGTGGTGAGCCATTAGCATGCCACTGCACTCCAGCCTGGGCAGCAGAGTGAGACTGTCCAAAAAAAAAAAAAAAAAGAGAGATGAATCTCCATAGAAAGCTAAGTCAGCTCCAGCATCTGCCCATAAGAAAACACTGTAAGTTCACTACATGTTTGTTTAAAATGGCACATAACTTAAAAGGATTGTGGTACATCCAGAGGCAGGTTTATTTTGAAAAGGAAAGAACTCATCCGTTCTGGGGTCTGAATCTACAGGGGATGACTGCCAGGTAAAGAAAGACCAAAGAGGACAAGCCCTAGTATGATCTGAAAGTGGAGGGAAGCAGTGGGGAGAGGAGCCCTCCCAGCACTGAGCTTCCTGGAGGCAGCAGTGCTGTAGCCCAACAGGGCAACAGCACAGGGCAGGAGGGCAGCTGGAGCCAGGGAGGGGTCAGAGACAGCCTGTGTTCTCACTGGCCTGGACGAGAATAAGATGAGACAGGTTTAATGGTCTTTGCTGGAGGCTTTCTTCAGAGAAACAATTTCCACTGAATCCAGTGCCTTGCTTATTTGCAAAGAATATACCACAACCACAACCCTTATAATGGCTCATCTTCCTGAAAGTCTGATTTTAAACTATTGTGGAAGTGAAAAATTTAGAAGTGATGTTAAAAGTTGAGGTTTCTCTTAATAGAAGTCAGATCTCTTTTTCAGAATCCTCTGCAGGTGTAGGGCTATAGAAACTTTAGACATTTGTGGCTTGGCATCTGCAAAGTTCTCTTCTGCTTTTCTCCTTGCTGTGGCCAGAGAATGCCGGTCCTTTCTGTAATGGTAGGTGTATCTTGCCAGAAAACTCACATATTTGTGGGTGGAGTCAGCTGGGAGCCTGGAAAGGTTTTTTTTCTTTTTTTTTTTTTTTTAAGTCTGCATAGGCCAAACACCGCAAGGATTTCCAAGGGGTGAAAACTAATATCTTGGGGGTTAGCAAGTTTCCACTGCTTGTGGAACCAAAGGTGCAGCTCTGGAAACATGGCAAGTAACTGATCAGTGGAGGGAGAGTCTGAAAGCTGGATGAGTGTATCCTAGAACCTTCCATCACACGCACCTACTACAGGTATTGCACTAGAACTTGAAAACTAGAGAGAGACAGTCGTCCAGAGAGTTAAGTCAATGCACATTATATCAAGGGCATATGCCAAGTCACCATCAAATAGTAGATTTCAATTAGGAGTTCATAAGTCTCTCTAAGGAATTGATGAGGAGCTATGCACACACCGCCTCACCCCCACCCATCCTGGCCCCTGTAAAATGTATATTTGGGATGCATGGGCCCAGGTTAAGACTTAAGGATCCATGACTTAAAGAGACAGAATGGTCCTGGATTAAGGCAAGGCCAGCATGGACATGTTATTTTTATTAAAGAATGGATATGCCCATTAGAAAAGGGGTTTGTCTGGAGTTATAAACACAGCAAAAAGAGCCACTGAGTCACAGGCTGTTGATGCCCACCCAAGGACAGTCCAGAATAGATCCTAGGCCTAGGGACACTGACACTCCTGCTCTCTGATCTGGCTTTGCCCAACACAGCTTTTGTCTATCTGAAGGATACTTCTATAATTTCCAACAAATCTCATCCTCTGACTCTATATTCACCTAGTAACAACTTGACTAAGTCGGCCTCTTCTGTAGATCTGCCCACAGGGCCACAGTGTTCTGGTCTTGCAAATATGAACATTCCAGTGTGCATGGCAGTCATAGTCCATACTGTACACAAGTAAATTGGCATCCTGTTTATTTCTACATTGGTCTCATAAGCCAGTATGAGCTCACCCTTGGGAGTTAGAGCCACTGTCAGAGTGCTGGAAAACTCTATTTTTAAGCCTATCAGACTGAGGTCTGGAATACTAAAACACCAGCTGGCATCTCCTGGCAACACTGAGCTGGCTATGCACCCTTCCACTGGAAATGACCATGCTTACCTTTTACAGGACATTGGATTGTCACATTTGCTCCAAGGGCTGCCTCCACGGTGCCTCCAACCATGACAGACAGATCGTTATGCTCCGGTTTAGTGATATTTCTTTCAATAGACAAGATGACAGGTGCCTCTTAATTCAAAGGGAGCAAGAACTATGTTAGATTCAGGCTTTTGCTTTTTGGTAAATCATCTTGCATTTGGTAAACTTTGTTGAACTCTTTGAGAGCAGGGGTGGAACCCTGGATCTCTCTGTATCTCTCATGGTGCATGACAGGGCCTTGCACATATAAGGCTGAAGGTGCTCAATAGACAAACAGATGGATGACTGGATGGATGGATGGGTGCATTCACAGGGGCACTGCAACAACCATATATAGACTATGAGGATATTTTGGTTTTATAAACAAAACTGAGGATAAATTCCCCCTTGACAATTTGAAAAAGAAGGAATTTAGAAGTTCAGAAGAAGCAAAGAAGACATGGCAGGCAGGAACAATGTCTCAGCCTTGGATGAGTTAAAGCAGGGCCTGAACACACTAAGCCCACCTGACTTTTTCTGGAAGAAGAGGGATGTGAGATATTGGGAGAAGGGGATCTTAAAGGCAGGGCAGACATTCCTGATCCATTTTGTTGTCTCCTGGTGGGAGTGACTCGGGATGGAGAAGCCTCAAGGAGCCCTCTCATACTGAAATAAAAATAATAAAAGATTTTGGCCATGTGCAGTGACTCAAGCCTGTAATACCAGCACTTTGGGAGGCCAAGGTGAGAGGATTGTCTGAGCCCAGGGGTTTGAGACCAGCCTGGGCAACTTGGCAAGACCTTGTCTCCATAATAAATCAAAAAACTAGCAAGGCGTGGTAGTGCGTGCCTGTAGTTCCAGCTACTTGGCAGAAGAATTGCCTGAGCCCAGCAGGTCGATGCTGGGATGTCCATGAGTGTGTCACTGCACTCCAGCCTGGATGATGGGGTGAGACTCCAACTAAAAAAAAAAAGATTTTGTTCAATTAAAACATTTGCCCAGTACATTGTACTCTGTAGTCTGCACTGGGGCACAAGGTGAGAGGTACCCCTTCTCTTGATAAGCACAAAGTCTACTGGTATAGGAGGTATCAGGAGACATTTTCAATATAAATGTGCCTAACCTTTATGAAGTATTTCTGAATATGGTGCCAGAGCCAGGCTGGCATGCTGATGCCAAGATAAAATTAGGGATCCAAGCTCAATCAAAGTTGCTAGAGAAAGGTCAGGAAGGTAGGAGGCCAAGATTCTTACTAAGCCTCTTCTAACAAGTTGTATGTGTGCCTGGGTGATATAGCCTCCCTCTCTGTGCCTCAGTCTGAATCACAGTAAAAGAAAAGGATTGAGCTAGAAGATCTCTTAGTTCCCTTCGAACTACAGTTCTCTCACCCAGTGTGTGATTCTGAGAAGCCCTTTATAAACCTACTTACATAAACTCACTTCAATCTAAAAATAGAAAAGCCATTACTATTAAAAGCCTATTAACTATGAAGAAGCCTACTGAAAAAACACTACTTCTCTCTACACTGCAGAAAGTCCCATAGCAGAAAATGTCTTAAGTGCCCAATTTATAAGACCATGTGAGGTGATTACAAGTGGATAAGAACTGTCTGCAAGAGAAAGTCAAAGTTAACATTTTAATTAATGTGATACCTGCATAACATTTGCATGTAAAAAAATAATTTTAAACAAACAAAGTCACAATGAGTCATGAAACCATTCAAGGACTTTCACTTTCTTTGGATGTTGATATTTAGTTAACAGACTAACTCATTAACTCACTCAGGAAACATACTTTGTGTCTGTGCTGGAGTTAGGAGTACAAAGTTGGAAAACACATATACTTACCCTCAAGGAACCCATGGACTGGTGAGATACAGCATTACCACACAGGGTGATGGGTGTTGAGACAGAGACTGTTGCTCAGGGCCCTCTCTGTAGAATGTGGGGGTCAGGGACAGTAGCATCTCAGAGAGGACGTTGGGCAAAGCATCCATTTACCTTAACACTGTTGTAGGAAGCAGTGGGTGGCTTCCCTACTCCTTCAGTAGTATGTAGGCTCTTAGAGGGAGTGGCCACACTTCTTTAACTGGTTTTATCACTGATGCATGGCTAGTGCATGAAATAACTGGTATTGGTAACCATATATTTTGGGGAAGAAAATCTAGGAATGATCATGTTCGGGGGGACCAAATGTTTTCTTCTCTCCTGGAGTGCCTCACAGTGGAAAGCTATCCAGAAAACTGAAAAGATAGGAACACTTTGGCTGGGGAGGGCTTTAGTTGTCACAACTTGTCCTCTGGTCCGGGAAACAACTCTGCCGGGACTCTGGGTTGTTCTGGGATGAACTTAAAAGGAGACTTGAGAGATGCAAGGGAGGCTCCCATTCCCTTCAGGAATTCCATAACCTTGCAACTGTTGCTTTCTGGAAAGTTCATAATATCAATGCTGCTGATTAAACTGTATCTCATTAATTCCCAATTCATTTGAGCAGCTGTTTTCAAAGGGTAGTTCTCAGACCAGCAGTATCTGCACAGCCTAGGAACATGTTTAAAATGCCAGTTCTCAAGAAATTATCTATTAGGTATAATGTTCACTATCTGGGAAATGGGCCACTTGATACCCAATCCTTACCACCACACAGTTATGTCTAGGTAACAGACATGCATTGTACCCCCGAATCTAAAATTAAAGTTAAAAAAATACTAAGAGTCTACATAGGGTAGGAATTATCAAATGAAAAGACTGATTTTTAGCAGGAAAACAAAACCCAAACAATAAAATATCCTTCACATTCAGGAAGCTTCTACAAAGGAAAAAAGAAATCCTGCAAATATATTTGTTTCAGCTCAACATTCATGTCTTCAAGGATCTTATTAGTTAGCAGTATGATAGCCCTTCAAATTCGTACAAGTAATGCCAGTTTACTAAGAGGTCATATAAATAAAACTCATTTGTGCCTTAAAATAACTGCAAAAGATGAAGACCAAAAAGACTCCGGTTTTATGTATAAGGAAATTCAGGCAGACTAGAGACATCCAAGATCAGATGGCTGGTTAGTAATGGAGTTGAGAGCACTGGCTCTCTGGCCGAAAGTCATACATAATTCTGCAGGGCTTGCTGGTGGAGGGTGTGAGTTTTTCTTTATGTTATTTTTAAAATTCTTCATTCAACATGAATAAGATAGAGCAATTGCTAAATAAATATCTCAGAACCAGGGGGGAAAAAAAGCCAATTCTCAGACTCCATCCCAAACCAACTGCATCACAACCTCAGGGGGTGAAGTCCAGCAATCTGTGGTTTATCAAGCCCTTTAGGTGTTTCTAATGCAAGCTAAAGAGAACTGTTGTGCTACAGTTTAATGTTAAAAACACGTAAGCAAACACAAAAATAGGCATTCTAGGCTTCAACCATGAGTGTTACCTGCATACAGCACAGAAGAGCTTTCCACATCTGAACCGAGGTGATTAGCTACAGAACATTCATATATTCCTTGCTCTTTCTTTGTAGGATTCCGTATCTGCAGCTTCCCAGTTCCATCCAAAATTATTCTGCAGAATAGTTAGAAAAAGGATGCATTTATGTAACACATTTAACTGCTCCAGAGTCACAGTAAATTTCAGAGAAAGAAAACTGCAAAATTATAGGCTTTGGGCTGGCAGGGATCACAAAAGATGATTTTGTCAAACATCCTACCTATAGGGAGAAAATGATATATACAAGAAGGGTGAAAAAGTTTTTCCTCTTTTGTTAGATTCACAGCAGTGTTAGAGTGGGACAGTGCTTGGAGATCCAGTCTTCTCATATCACTTTATGCAAGAATAGACTTTTCTGGATGAACTCAATGCCTAATCGACCACATTTAAAAAAAGACAACCTAGCAAACTGATTCATTGGCTGGATCTTAAGTCCTCATTTTCTGCCCAAATCCTTCCTAACAAACTGCAGGTGTGGATTTTCAGTTCAGATTTTCACACTGGAAGTGAGTAGGCTTTCGCTAAGACTGCTTTGCAATAGATTATTATCTCATTATTATTGTATGAAGAAGTCAGTTGAGGTAACAATACTAAGTCTGTGGTATACATTGGATTTGGACCATACTGTTAAGAATCAGGGCTCAACTGTATGAGTTCATTATGGTTTCCCAATTATTGAGATTCAAAAAATCTTGCATGTGAACACCACTTTGAGACTCACAACTGATCAGGTATATCCTGATTAGATAATTATTCAGAGAAGTATGAAAGAGTGTTTGTTCTGCTTTTATTTATTTTTTCTTAACAATTTGTACTTGCTTCTAGATGACCTAACACAGTGGTCCATATACTATTTCCCCCCTGCCCCATCCCACTTTGTCGAGCTTAACAATATGGACTATTCTAACTTCTAAATACTACATGTTTCTTCATGGGTTGAGCTGGGCCACTTCTTCATTTCCTGTCACTTCATGTCGCTCACCCTATGCTCCAGTCATAATGAACTTCTAATTGTTTCCAGAACATTCAATGATCTTTCATCACCCTGAGCTTTTGCATATGTTGTTCACTTTATATGAAATGCCCTTCCCCCTTTTTGGCAAACTCTGACCTACCCACTGAGTCCTGGATCAAATGTAATTTCCCCTGTAAAGTTTTCCCCAATACTCCTAGAGTTATCTTCTGCCCCCTGTGGACTCCTTCTTCTCTGGTTCATATATTTATTTGATGAAATATCTATTTCTTCCCACTAGATTGTGATCTTTTCAAGAGCAGGGACCAAATTTTATTAACAGCTGTGCATTCTCCATGCTCAGCACAGCAATTTTAGATAGCACATTTTCAAAAACCTTTGATGACTAAGTGAATGGATGATTAGAAGAAAATACTGGCACAGAGTAAACATAGGGGGAGGATGCAAGCCCCACAGTAACACACAAAAGTGGACAGAAGTTAAAACAGCTACACTGGCCGGGCTCGGTGACTCAGTCTGTAATCCCAGCACTTTGGAAGGCTGAGGTGAGTAGATTGTCTGAGCCCACGGGTTCGAGACCCACCCAGGCAACTTGGCAAGACCTCGTCTCTACAATAAATCAAAAATTAGTCGAATGTGGTAGTGCGTGCCTGTAGTTCCGGCTACTTGGAAGGCTGAGGTGGAAGGATCTCCGGAGTCCAGCAGGTTGAGGCTGCAGTGGCCGGGAGCGTGCCTCTGCACTCCAGTCTGGGCCACAGAGTAAGACTCCAACTTCAAACAAACAAACAAACAAACAAAAAAAACACAGCTACATTGTCCCAGAGTAACACAAGGATGGCAGACCTAGCTATTAGAAGGCTAGATTTTTCACTATCGAATCCCTACTGAGGAGAAAGAGTTGATTAAAAACAAAAGTCTAACCAATGACTATACATGAACAATAAGCTAAAATGTTTTAAGTTATTTCATTTCTATGTTCATGCAATTTAGCAATTCTCAAATAATTCCAATGTATTGTAGTCTTCAATTTAACAGTCCAGTGAGCAGTCACTGAGATGAGAAATAATTGAGCGTGCATGAACCTCACATGCCAGATGGGGCTACCCAGGTACCTACCCTGGACGAGTCCTACAGAACCAGCAGGTAGAGTTACTTAACAGATCTGACCTTGGCTTCTTCTGCATAATCTTACTCTTAACTTGAAGCAATAACAAAGTTGATCTTTCTATAAACACTTTCCCTAAGTGATCCACCCACAGGGATCCACCTTCCTTTCCTAGATGAGATTTCTACTCAGTGGGCCTCTGAAGAGTATTCCATGACTACACAATTTCATCTCATTGGACAGAGACTCTCAGAAACATAATTCCATCTCTAAATTACCCCAATTGAAAATATTTGTGAGATTCGGAAAATAAATCTAAAAGTGAGAACCTCTGCTGTGGAAAGGAAATTAAACACAAATTGAAAAAATTAAAAGGGTAAGTTTCAGGGAAAAAACTGGAAATAAAAATGGATATCTTATTTTCTTAAAAAAAAAGAAAAAAAGAAAAAAACTTTTACTAGACATATGAAATTGCTTCAATTTCGAATGATCCTTAAATTATACCTGAGTAGGATATGCCATGTCAAAATCTCTTCCTTCTTTATATAAGATCCAGGAGTCTCAGTCTGAGAAACTTACATTAATTCCAGTCCATCAAGTCAATCTATTTAAAATCAACTCAGTTCAACAAATATTTATTTAAACTTACAATGCTCCACTGTATCACTTCAACCCTCTCAGCCTGTTTCCTTATCTTCAAAGGGTGATCCATGGACCTTCAGGGGTCTATGAGATCAAAACTATTTTCATACTAATACCAAACATTCTGTGCCTTTCTCACTGTGTTGACCTTTGCACTGGTAGTGCCAAGACAGTGCTAGTAAAACACGAGCATCTTAGCATGAAACAAGGCAAGGGCACCAAAGTGTACCAGTAGTCACTGTATTCTTGACTCCTGTGCACTTGCTTAGGTAAAAACAAGAATGTCTTTAATAAAGTGGGCACAATGGCTCATGCTTGTAATCCCAGCATTTTGGGAGGCTGAGGCAGGCGGATTGCTTGAGCCCAGGAGTTTGAGACCAGCCTGGGCAATAGTTAAACCTTGTCTCTACAAAAAATAAAAAAAATTAATTTGGCATGGTGGCATGTGCCTGTAGTCTCAACTACTCAGAATGTTGAGGTGGAAGGATCAATCACCGGAGCCCAGGAGGTTGAGGCTGCAGTGAGTCATGACCATTGTGGTCATGCCACTGCACTTCAGCCTGGGTAACAGAGTGAGACTCTGATTTAAAAAAAAGAGAGTGTCCTTAATAAAGTAGTAGAATTTATTCATCTTACGAAATCTCAACTTTTGAGTTCATATGCTTTTAACATGCTGTATGACAAAATGGGAAACATGCACAAAGCACTTTTGCATGTTGAAGTACATAGGTGTGAATGTGTGAACTGTTAGCTAAGTAACTGCTTTCTTCATGGAATATGAACTTTTATTTGAAAGAAAGACTGATGACAAACTATGATAAAAAAGTCCACACTGTCATTTGAACTTGGGTATTTAGCAGACATGTGTGTGTGTGTGCATGTGCGTGTGTGTGCGTGTACGTGTGTGCGTGTGCGTGCGTGTGTGTGTGTGTCTGTGTGTGTATTTTGAGTTGGGGTCTCACTCTGTCATCCTGGCTGAAGTGCAGTGGCACAATCATAGCTCCTTGACCTCCTGAGCTCAGGCAATCTTTCTGCCTCATCCTTTGTCCCGAGTAGCTGGGACATTGGCAGTAGTGGGAATCTGCTGGAGTAGGGGGCACACCTCATCAACTAGGGTACCTGCAAATTAAACATTTATATACCTAACCCTGAATTGTATCCCACATCTTTAAAATAAAAAATAAAATAAAATAAAATAAAAGACCTTAAAGTAATTATGTGCAAATAAATCTTCAAAATAAGACCGCTGTGACTGCCCTGAGTAGGTAGGATAGCTGGGACTACAGGCAAACAACCATGCCCAGCTAATTAAATTTTTTGTGTGTGAGTGTGTGGCTACATGGCCTCAATATGTTGCCTTAGGCTGGTCTTGAACTTCTGGGCTCAAACAATTCTCCCACCTTGGCCTCCCAAAGTTCTGGGATTACAGGCATGAGCCACCGTGCCTGACCAATATTTGTATATATATATTTTTAAATGAACAAAGTGAGCTGGACAACTCAAGGAAACAACTGGTGGTATTTGTTGCCAATGATAAAACTTAAGCTTTCAAGTGAAAATTAAAGTTTTGGAAAACTAGTATCCACCACTGTGAGTTTGACAGTTTCCAAAACTTAAAGACTTTTCTGATGAGATATGTGGTGATATTAAAGGATATGTGTATTTACATTGTATAATGAAGTGTGTCAACATTTAGAAGATCTGTATAACTCAGTGAGCTAATATTTCCCAAATGACCAATGTATAACGTTACAAAATCTTGCATGGGTAAAACATGTATTCAAAATGCAGGAAAAATTAGTAAATTTCATTGAACAGAGTATCAACATTTCATTAATACAGTTTCAGATTCCATATTTCAATGAACCACTGGAAAACTATCACTTGCCCATTTTTACTGAAGTATTAAAGAAGAATATCCACAATTATCTGAAAGGGTACTGAAACATTCCTTCTTTTCCAACTAATACATCTACATAATGCACATTTTTTCCTCTATATACTTTAACTAACATATACCACAATGAATGCAAAAAGAACAATCCAGCTGTATTTTATTAAGTCAGACATTGAAGATATCTGCAAAGACATAAAGTAATTCTATGGTTATCAGTAAATTGGGGGGGCAAGGAATGCTTTTAAAAAATGTTATTTATGTGAACATGTTATGAACTTATTGTTTTTAATAAATGGATTAATAGAGAAATTTTAATTGTTTCTTGGTTTCAATTTCTAATAATATAAATAGCAATAAACACACACAGCTCATAATTACAAAAGTTCTTTGGGTTCTTCAATCACTGGTAAGTTTAAAGAAGCCCTAAGACCAAAAGCTCTAAGTTTTAAGATTTATTCTACTTCTAAAATTTCATTTCATTCTTGTATTCAGAGTTCTAGGATAAAATATCCAAAAATTATATTTTTTACTGCTTTTTCATTTTAAGATACAGCCTAATCATTTATTATTTAAAAAACTGAATTTTAGCTAGATTTCCTCTGATGTTTTACATACTAGGCTCAATGCACAAAGGATATGATAAAAAGAAACCTTGTATTTTGAAAGTACCTTATAGTCTGCAAAACAATTCACATGTGTTTGTGTCCCTTAACAATCCCTAGAAGCAGATAAGGCTGTTTTATGTAAAAGGAATGAAATGTGACATGTTTGCACTGACATAGATAGATAGAGATCACAATAATATATGACTTAATGCTGTGTTTTGGACAACTGTGATTCTTATCATCCTATTTTTGGATTGTATAACATGAAGACATTGCATGCTAATAGAAAGTTACTTCAGATATCCAATCTTTCTACAAGGGCTACTTACTTGTGTGATATTCAGATATCACTGGTGGTGTTCAGGAGATATAGCTCCTAGTTCTGATTGGCTATAAAGTTGTCATGGGATTCTGGTTCTCAATGATCTCATAAAATTAACCTCTGCACTGCCAATCTCATGGGGCTGATGTGAGCTCAAAGAGGTACCACATTCCTAGATATGGAAGAGCTCCGTAAATTCTGATTTGCAATTCCAACAAAATGTAAGATGACTACTAGTAAGCTTACTTTTTAAATGGCCTTATATTAATCTAACTTTTAAATGTTAAGTGTTGTGCAAAAGGAGAGAGTCTATACGTGTTAAACTCATTCTTATTGTATCTAGACTTGTATCACACCTAGATGATCATGATTGGGATAATATGATGGTTTAATTTAGAAAATTCCAATGCGAAAAACACATCCTAACATTTTTTAGTTTCTTTCCTAAAGAATCTTGTTGGAAACACATTCTTAGGAGAAAGAATTTGAAAATATTTGTAAGAAAACTGGAATAGCCATTAAGAAAGTACTAGAAAAATGAACACCACATTCTTATTTTACTTACTTGACTGAGGGCTGTAACAAGGCTGCATCCTTGGTCCATGTATATGTGGCCTCACTGGGGGTAATAAGGTCACATAGTATATTGATGACCTCTGTTCTTTTTGTAATGTATACTGTATTTCCAATCCTTGAGTTTATTGTTTTATTAAATGAAATTGAGGGAGGATGGCTTTGCCTCCTGAGAACAGGTCTCTTTGGCTTGAATGTCAGCTTGCCTGAGTTTTTTGCATCCAAGTTTTGGGGCACACTTCCTATATCCCCCCTGAGCTGAGCGGCAGGAGGCACCTCTTCCTGGATGCCCCTCCATTGCATATGTGTTGGTTGTGCCTTAGCTAACTCGGCCACCAGCTGATATATCACCTGGGATGCAAGATCATCGCTGACCTCTCCAGTTTCCATGAGCTGGCTCATGTTTCGTATCAGCTCGTCAAACTGGGCTGTGTCCATGCTATATGCTCCTTGTTTAATTGCTGCCTCAAATTGCTTATTTTTAAACTCCCAGGAGTTGGTGTTTCCTGCAGAATTGCTGCAGTGACCTAACAGAGCTCTCAAGAAAGATTGGTTCTTACTATGACCATCATCTAGATAAAGCTCATTTTTGTTATTCCACATTTGCCGCATTTTATGCCATGTGATTCCTAAATTATTGGCTTCATTGTGGTCCATTCCAGGGTATTCCCGCACGTGCTCTCTGAGGGCTGGGTGTGCGATGAGTCGGTTGTCAGTGCCAATGAGCTTGAGCACAACTGTTTCCTGTGCAGAGCCTGCAATGCACCGGTACACACCAATATCAGGGGCAGCAAGACTGTGGATTTTTAGTGAACCTGACTTGGTGATGCCAAGCCGTTTGGAATTCTGCAGGCAACGGTCATCTTTCTCCCACTGGATCAGAGATTTCTGGAATCGCCGCACTGGGCACTTAATAATCACGGATGTATTGGGCAGCAAATAGGCTCTGCTCCCAATGGTCAGGTTAATACGCTTCTCTTCCCGTGTCTGAATGTAGACTCTCTGGACACTGAGGATCTGAGGCCCCTGCTCACCAAGTTTTGTCTTCATTCCTGGCTTTATCTCTGTATAGAAACAAAAAGAAAGAAAAGAAAATGCAAACATCTAAAAACTTTTTGACAGGAATCTTCCCTAAGCCAACAGATGTATGTTTTTTACTCTTTTAAAAGTAAAAAAGAGAATGAATGAAAACTTGAGAATGAAAGCATGAGGAATATTGTACATCCATAGGTTGGGGTAAATTTCACAACTCTCTAGTACTTTAACAGCAGATAATGCAATTTTGAGTAAGTTGCATAAAAATGTGAATTATTTTACAAAACCCTGGTTTGAGGAGGAATGAGGTTAAATGGTTCAATGAAATATAGGGAATGGTTATTTCTAGATTTAGGGAATATTTGTTCCACAATCATAGGATGACTTCATAATTACTCAGCTCCTGGGTACATACTTCCATCAATTAGGGGTTGGTCTGATATGTTGGGTCTTTACCATCTGGCAGGGAGGCCTTCAGAAAGCCAGTCTGGTTTGGATACACCAAATCTGAGTGAGGAAGTGAGAGTAGGAGTGGGAGTGGATGTATTTGAAGGGTCTAAAAAGGAGGATGAGGCTGGCCAACTGCAGAATATAACCCAAATATGTCAGTTAAACTAGTGTGGGGGTCTGAGGAAGCAATAGGGAGCCATGATAATAAAAAAAGGTAGAGAAGGCCATTTGAAGCCAGACAAATCTGAGTTTGAATCAGTTCTGCCACTTGGGCAAGTCCTTTAATCTCTATGAGTCTTAGTTTTTTCACCTGTAAAATGTGGATAATATTGGTACTTGAGGAATGTGAAAATTAAGTCAGATTGTTTAAATCAAGTGCACAGAACAGTAGTAAGCAGTAGTAAGCAATAATAAGCTCACTCTCATATATGATTACTTTGCCTACTGGCCAGGTAACAAAGGCAAGTCCAGTCAACAAACAGCAGGGCAGACTGAGAGGGAATCAAAGTCAGGGCTGGCTTTAACTTCTTCCTGGGCATCGACTCCTCTTAACAGGCTAGGCCCAAAGACAATACTCCTCAGATCCTGCCCCCAGAAGAAGTAGCTCTCTCTCTTGGTTCACCTGAGGAAAGGCTCAATGTGTTCTGGAGTGATTCCGAGTTAGGGGTGGGGGAACTGTGATGTAGAAGGTAGAAGTCTGGTTCCTCTTGATGTATTTAGGTCCCTGAGCAGATCGCGGGGTGTGGGCTGGAGGGCTTGGAAGCACCAGTGAGTGGTGGAAGAGAGAAGCTGGACTCACATCAAAGACATTGCTGGATTCAGAAGGTCATGAAACTGGGGGTTCATTACCTTGGAGGACCCTATTCCAGGTTGTGGCACAGGCTGGGAGAAGAACCAGATTGAGACAGTCCTCTTAGACGGCCTTCTCAGGCCCTTGGCACTAGCCACAGCGTGCTTACTGATACCCTGATTGGTGAGTATAACTCCTGAAGTCCTCTTGGATGCCTCACGAGCCCTTTGAAGTCCGGTTGCCTACTGGGGTTTGGTGTCAGGAAAACAACAGGGGTGGGCCTATAATGTATGTGGCAGAGAATGTTCCTGGTGAAGAATATGCATAATGAGTTTGCATGCAAATTCCACAGAGATACAATTGGGAGGGCTGGCCTATTG
This sequence comes from Tarsius wallacei, assembly GCA_963574415.1. NCBI lineage: Eukaryota > Metazoa > Chordata > Mammalia > Primates > Tarsiidae > Tarsius > Tarsius wallacei. The sequence goes on along the minus strand of CAUYQG010058767.1, from coordinate 5,507 downwards.
ATCTCCAGATGGGTCCAGGGTTCTGCCTGAAGACACTCTCTCAGATCCTCTCTAAATACAGCTGGATGACCTGTCATGTACACACCTTACCTTGTTGGGATACAGAGGATGTCAAACTGGCCCCAGCCAGGTAAGGCATGTAAATTTTCCCTTAACTGGCAAGCATACAATTTTGAACTTACTATAGTTAAACAAAAATCAACAGTTGAAAAAAATGTATGGAGGATTCCCTGGTGAATCTTAGTTCATCCATTACTGTAGATAATATAGATGGCATTCCAAATACTTAATCTAATCTGCATAGCAAGGGCTTGATCAAATAGAACAGATCTGTCTGTAGCACTGGAACAGGGTCTTACAGACCCCTATGGCACAAAGTATTACTCCATAGTTGTTAGATGATGGGGAAGTCAGGTGGTTGCTGGCAGAGTGGCCCAGAGAGGTAGTCATGGGATTCAGGTGGAGGCTATTTACCATTTTTTAAAATGACCTGTTTTAGCAGCCAGTATAGATATACTGGTGTGTAGAGGTTCAATATCAACTCTGATCATAGGTACTGTATCTAAAAAACAGCTCTAAAACTTTGCTATATATTAGAATAATCTGTTGTTGTTGTTGTTGTTGTTATTATTATTAACCAATCTCGTTGCCTTGGGTCCCAACCCCAGAAATTCTGAGGACCACTGACCTAGGGGACCACTGACCTGGAATTTACCACTGAATTCAATCAAAGCAGTAGAGGATGACATTCCTGACCAATTTCTTTCACTGAAGGACAATTTGATAGGATGCTACTGAGCAAGAAGGAAGGGACAATAAGCAGCAGCATCTGTTTTGTCTGTGAGAACCCTCCAAAGCCTTTACCACATGCAGCGTCTTCTGGTAGTAGATTGTGGGAGGATTTCTTTCTGGTTTTAGCATCAGGAATCATTATACTTTACTCTGAGTAATTAGTTCATTTCCTATCTAATGAACACTAAACTGTGTAATTGCCTAAGTTGCCTTTTTTCAAGACGGCTTTAATGTTAGCAAGTTTAGAGTCAAATTTGTGCCCATTGGTAGTGGACAGTAGAAAAATGGATGCACACATGGCTGGTTTTGTAACTCTCTCTTCACAAACAGAACACAGACTAGATAGAGGTCAAGCTTTTAAATTCACGTAACCGAGGAGTATGTGGAGACAGATTATTTCTGAGTAACAGTGGCTGCTATGGATGTGGAAGAAGCTTGAATGTTCCTACTCTCACTTGGATGACGGAGAAGCCTGCACAGGGAAACACCTGGCTGAATGGTTCACACAGGACATGATCCGAGGCTGAGGTGAGGCCTCAAAAGCATCCCGGTGCTCTGGGACTGACAGGGAAGCCTCAGCTAAGCTTGGGGCTTAAAGTTGATGAGACCTTGACTCCTTTTAAGGTAGGCCAGGTTTGGCAGGCAAGGTTTGGCTTTGGTGAAGAGCCTGCCCTGAGTGGCCAGATAAGCATAGGAGAGGCCCAGCTGCTCCTTTGGCCATGTGCCCATTCACTGGAAGGCAGGCCCAGTAGCCCCAGCTGGCCCCATTCCCAACTCTGCTCTGGCAATTCTCACACTGGGGCATAGAGGTTTTCAGTTAGCAGGTGTGCCTGGGGAGTGAGTTGGGATTCCAGCCCGAGATAGAAACTCATGGGCTCTGCCAGGTTGCCAGTTTCCACAGCTTGAGCCAGTTTCTCTCTTGGGACTCCCATGAGTCCCTTCAGAGCACTGCCTGGAGTGTGGACACAGTTCCTCAGCAAGAAACTGTTCTGATTTTGGGTGCCTCCTACATCTGGAGATGCCCCAAAGGGCAACATTGGCCAAGTCTGGTTAGGCAGGAGTGTTACCCACTCTGCAGAGAGTGACCAGGCACCTACAGCACTCTCCTGAAGAGGTTTCTGGGCTGTGTAAGAGTAGCCACCCATCCCTCCACCTCACCCACTGCAGGATGTGAGAAATGACACCTTTTTGACTTTTCTAGCAAACGAGGACTTTCCTCTGTATGCCCTCCTTCTGAGTCTTTGTGTCAGCCTGCCACACCCAGTCAAGGCCAGTACCAAGTGCCTGAGGCTGTTTACGTCCATTGCCTTAGTTCCTTGCTTACTCGTGTCCTGCCTCTACTCCATCCCTGCCGTGACGCCAAGTCTTAGTGCTGTGCCAGGTTTCTGTCCCAAGCCACCTGGCTGGATATTTACATGTGGTCTTGCCAGCACTTGACTCCCGCCACTCCCTAATGGGCTTTGGCTACAACGCTGCATCTACGCCTTCCTATTACCCTGCCGGAATCCTGGCCCCCTTTGAATTCAGCCTTGAATTTGGCCGCTTGGCTGGTGCTGGTTTCCTGCTCCTTTACTAGGAGCAAAGATCTGACAAGCTCATTTGAAGCTGCATCAAGAAGCTAGGCAGTTTCTTGGGATTCTCTTCAGGCATCTTCAAGGGCAGGAACACAGGTAGCTGAGCAGAGGCTGCAAGGGATGCTATGGGTGGGACTTGTTAAATGAGCAGTGGGGACCCCTGAGGCCCAGGACTGGCTCACATGAATTCCAGATCAGCCTGAAAAACAGTTTCTGCTTACTTGCTTCTCTTGTACTTTTCAACCAAATTCAGTCTGGCTTCTGCCCTAGCACCCTACTCAAATCTCTTTGGGAAAGGCCACCAAGGGCCCCCTGGTGACAAATCCAATGCCTTTCCTTCAGTATTCTCACTTGACCTTTTTAGGGCACATGACACCTTTGAATCGTTCACTTCATGAAGAAGTCTCTCCTTTCTAAGTTTTTTTAATCCTTCTTTTGGTCCTATCTAATCACTGTTTACTGCCGGTACCCTGCTGGCTGTTTCTACCCCTCAGGTCCAGTGCTTGACCACTTTCTCTTCTTGCTCTATATTTTTCCTTGGATGTTCTTGTAGTTTTAACTAACAACTCTAAGTTGATACCTCCTGCAACTTATTGTCTAACCTATATCTCTTTCTGGAGATTTCTGCTTATTAGAAATCTCTTCCAGGTATCTCAACCTTAAAGTATTATCATCGAAGCACATTTTCTGATCCATGGCCCATCCCATACCAATTATCCTCCTCTTCTTATATTCTCTAAGTTAATGGCATCACCTTCTATTAATACTAATTTCCTCAAGCCAGACATCAGAGAATCATCTAGATTCCTTCCTGTTCAGTGGTATGCTCACCCTGCCTCTCACTGACCTACAAGTCAGAGAGCTTGCTAGCATCTCTTTCCATCTTTGCATTCAATAATGTTACATTGGTAGCTGGAAACCTGCTGTGGTGGGCGTATTCACACTATGGAAATAGGCAAACACAAGCCTTCACAAACACACCACTGACCCAGCCCTTTAACTCCCTGCTCTTGTCAAGCATCAGGAATTTGGACTACACATCTGAAACATTGTGAGGATTCATCTGCATTGCTTCTCCTCTCATGCTCTCTCACCAAGATATTGTCACCTTTCCTTAACTCTGCTTCCTGCCTGTAGCCTCATATTCATCCAATATTATCAACATAGCTGGAAATGAAATAAAATCAAGTGTGACCATGTCCCTTCCTTCTTGGATAAACACTAAACTCCTTGGCATGGAGTTCAAGGTCCTCTATAGCTAACTTCCCAAGTTCTCTCTTTAGTTACAACCCATCCTGGATCTGTGTTCTAGTCCTACAGAATTGCTTCAAGTTCCTCCCAAACATATCACTCTGCTCGACACCCCTACCTTTGTCTGCACTGCTCTCTTTTTCCAAATTCTTCTGTATCCTTCCCCATGTGGGCCTCATGAATAGACTGTTATCTCTCAGAAATCTGCTCAAGGCTTCCTCCCTTATACATTTTTTTTTCCTGGCCTCTCCCCACCCAGTGCCACTGACCACTGCCTTATGTTTGTTCAATGAATAAGTGAATGAATGACTGAGTAAAAGAAAAAGTAATATCCTGCAGAAGGTGGATCCTGCAGAAGGTGACACCAGCCCAAGAGGGGAGCTGGTGAGTTGGGCTGGGTTTCCAAGGACTACAGCTATGTCATGCAGGGATGATTGTTACAGAAGCATCCTGAACTCTCAAGGCTAGAAGAGTTAAAGCAGGGAAGGCCATATCCCATGGTGATGTCCAAGCTAATAATAGGAGGCTGGGAAAGCTAAGAGGTAGGCTGTGGACTAGTACAAGGAGGGAGACCAAGGGTGGGAGAGAAGAGAGTGGGTTTAAAAAAACCCTGGAAAGGGGTTTTTCTTGACATCTCAACAAAATAGTGTATGCCTGGGTTCCTCCCCTCCCTAAGTCATCCTGAACTGAGTACTTTGGGGAAAAACAAAAATTCTTCCCCAATAAAACTCAGGAACCCTAAAAACCAGAAGCCATAATTTTAAAATACAAGCACTACATTTATGTATCCTTATTTTCTTCAGATGCCTGATTGGAAATCGAGACAGGTAGACTTCTAATAGCAATCTGAGGATGAACTACAACTGACATCTTTGAAAAGCAGCAAACTGGATGGATTTGAGTCCATCATACTCAGTAATCTATCACAGAAACAAAGAGCTGAATACCACATGATCTCACTCATAAGTGAGTCCTGAACATTTATCACAATGTTTCAAGGGAGAGACTGGCAGTCATGGGACACTGCCAGGGAAGGGAGGGAACATGGCATCATAAAGCCATGATCCTAGATCAAAAGAAGTGAGGGCCAGTTGGAGGCTCAAATTTCTCCTGCAGGTAGACCATTTATGTACCTAATCCTGATTTGTACCCTACATCTCAATAATAAAGAAAGAAAACAAAGAAAAGGGACCTGTATAGAAAACAAAAAACAAAAAACAAAAACATCCAGACATACTGTGTTCCTGTCTCACACAAATTCACACCCTAATGCACCCTCTTGTGTTGTAGAAGATACGAGTTATTCTATTACATTTTATCCGATCCTAAAGCTATAGTAGAAATTAGAGAAAGGTGGTGATAACCCTAAGAATACCTAATAATTGTGAGCTTTTAGTTTGTGTGTGGCACTGATTCTAAGCAGTTTAAAGGTTTTATATTAATTCACGATTCTCAAAACAATCCTGTGTCATAAATATAATTATTATTCCCATTTACAAATGAGAAAACTGAGAATCACAGAGATTAAATATTTTGCTCAATGTCATATGATGAGGTGCTGGAAGAACTAGAATTTGAACTCAAGTAAGGGAACTTAACTATAATGTCATACTACCTTTCAGACATCAGGTGCAACTGAGAAAGGTTACTGGAGAAGGTAGGGTTTGTGTTGGTACTTTAAGAGTGGGAAGAATGCCATTCACTAGATATGGTGAAGGAAATAATTTAAATAAGGTTAAAAGGGGACTGTGAGCCGGGCTCGGTGGCTCAGCCTGTAATCCCGCGCCTTTGGGAGGCTGAGGTGAGTGGATTGCATGAGCCCGCGGGTTCGAGACCCGCCTGGGCAAGCAAGACCTCATCTCTACAATAAATCAAAAAAATCAGCCGGGC